>VMDR010018596.1:0-19027 GCA_007922815.1 Macrotus californicus
GGAAAAATAGGGGAATGCTGGCAGGTATAGCTGATTGTGGGAAGACTCAGAATTGGGAATGCAGAGGAAGATTCACACTGGAATTTAAACCCAGGCATGGCAACCATGCAGGAGGACCACGTGGTTTTGGGTGGAACTACACAGTTTGGGGGGCTAATCCTATGGTTTTGGGGCTCCCTTCACCATACAGCTTAGGAAGCAGGAAAGCAAGATGTAGCAGCGATGCCCAGCTCTGTCTTACAGATTTGGAAGAATGCAGGAGAGACGTGGTGAGAAGGAAAGGGGTAAAGGGACTCTTGCTGGTGGGCCATGAGAAGGTGCCACGTGGATTTAGATTAAGAACTGGAGGTCGTGGCAGCAACACAACTGATGGTGTTGGGAACCACAGGAGGCCTGCCAGCTGAGCACGGATTATTGGGAAGAACCAGGGGCTACCTGAGCCACAGACTTCTATTCTTTTCCTGAGATACGGTACCCCTGACTGGGCAAAGGGGGGAAGGAAGGATTGTGTGTTTGTGGGTATTTTAAGGGACTTTGGGATTTTAATGAAGACATAAGTCATTACTCTAAGTCTGTATTACTTTTGAATAAATAGTTCCTTTCCTTTTCACCAAACTTTGGCATTGAGAGACATAATTCTCTGGCAGTGGGCAAAGTGAACCTAGTACAGAGGGACCCTGAGAGATGGAATCCATTTGGTATCTTGTCCCTCCTGCCCTGACAGGTCCGTTCTGTAACACTTTCAGACTTCTTTTATATGAGACAGAAATAAACTTCTGGTTGTTTTTTGTTTTTAAATTTGGTGTTATACTTCTATTGGTTGAGCAAGGAGGCAAAGTTTATCTACCTACACCTCCATCTTGGCTGGAAGTCTATTATTTTTATTTATTTTGCATTTATTTTTTAATTTATCTTCTTTCTGTTCAGTTTTCCTTGATTTTTTATTTGTTTGATTTCATTATTTGATTTGTTTTCTTTATTCTCCCATTTCATATTGCATTTTAATTTTTCTTCTTTCACTTCACTCATATTCCAATAACACACTATTCTTTGTATTTTACATTTTATCCTTTTTATTCAGATTATATAGTTTGTATCATATTATTGTTATTCCATATCCCACACTGCACCCTTCCCTGGTCTTAATCCATTTTGCCATCTCTTGATCTCTATAACTGTTTGGTTAACTTTATTCTTTCAGACACTACGTCAAGTTTCTATCCCTTACTCTCACTATATCTCACCATCTAACCTCCCATAAGCACTCTGCTTTCTAAAGTAGGCTCACAATCTTGTTCCCTCTAAAAAGAGTCTTACCTCTTTTTCACCTCTTACAAAAAGTGGCTAGTTGGGTGAAATGTCACAGTTAATGCTGTAGTTCTCCAAAGGACCTCCTATCTGTTCTCTACTTGTTAGTACCTTAAATCCCATAGATTGCTCTCCTGCTGTCTTACTGCATTTCATCTTTGCCCTGCTGCTGATCACATACAAGACAAGGTGGGAGTTGTGAATACCAGCAAACCCACTGGAGGGGAGAATCCACTGACAAAGGAGCCACAAACAGGTAAACACCAAGTACAAGAACATAACTAACACCAATGGAAGAAAGAGAAATCCTAGAGCATCCAGACAAGGAGATCAAGGAAACAGCACCACTGAGTCCCACACAACTACTACCACAGTTTACCCTATGAAGACAGCTGGCAAAGCAGAGCTTTGGGAATCACAGAAACAAATAATAAGAATCACCTAGAATGGGGAAACAAAAAAGAATCCTCAATCTAAAGGAATGGAAGACTCCCCAGTAAAAGAGCTAAATGAAATGGAGGCAAGTGAACTATCAGATATAGAATTCAAAAGAATGTTTATAAGGATGCTCAAGGAACTCACAGACAACTGCAAGGAACTGAGTGGGAACTACAACAGTATGAAAAAGGAAATAGAAACTATAAACAAGAACCAGGAAGAAATGAAGAATACAATATATGAAATAAAAAATACACTAGATGGAATGACAAGCAGGCTGGATGAAGCAGAGGACTGAATTAGTGAGCTGGAAGACAAGGTAGAAGGAAATACCCAGGTACGGTAGCTACACAGAAAAGGACTAAAAAATTATGAAGACAGCTTAAGGGAACTGCAAGACAACATGAAATGCAACAACATTCGAATCACAGGAATACCAGAAGGAAAAGAAAAGGAGCAAGGGATAGAAACACTGTTTGAAAAAATAATGATAGAAAATCTCCCAAACCTTAATAGGGGAAAAGCCATACAAGAGAAGGAAGCAAGAGGGTCCTAATCAACATAAACCTAAAGAGGCCTGCTCCAAGACACATCATAATTAAAATGCCAAGTTTGAAAGACAAAGAGAGAATCCTAAAAACAGGAAGGGAGAAACAAGAAGTAACATACACGGTAACTCTGATAAGGCTAGCAGCTGACTTCTCAACAAAAACACTATAAGCGAGAAAGGAATGGCAAAAAATATTCTGAGTAATGAAAAACAAAGGCCTGCAACCAAGACTACCCTACCCTGCAAGGCTAAATAAGGAGTTTCCCAGACAAATGTAGACTGAAAGAATACACCTCCACCAAACCAGCACTTCAAGAGATGTTAAAGGGACTGCTTTAAGAAGAAAAAGAGAAAGAGAGAGAGGAACACAGGAACAAAGGGGGGCAAATCAATAAGTACATATCAATAATAACCTTAAATATTAACGGATTAAATGCTCCAATCAAAAGACATAAGGTAACTGAGCGGATAAGAAAACATGATCTGCACATATGCTGCCTACAAGAGTCCCACCTCAGAAAAACAAGCCTACACAGACTAAAAGTGAAAGGAAGGAAAAAATATTCCAAGCAAATAGACAGACAGAAAAAGAAAGCCAGGGTAGCAATACTTATATCAGAAAAAATAGCCTTCAAAACAAAGACCATGAAAAGAGACATAAAAGACCTTGACCGGACTGTCTAAGTGGATTGAGCACTGGCCTGAGAACCAAAGGGTCACTGGTTCAATTCCCACTCAGGGCCCATACCTGGTTGCCGGCCAGGTGCACAGTAGGAAGTGTGTGAGAGACAACCAGAAATTGATGTTTCTCTCCCACTCTTTCTCCTTCCCTTCCTCTCTCTCTAAAAATAAATAAGATCTTTTTAAAAAAAGACACAGAAGGTTACTTCATAATACTCAAGGGAAAAATCTATTGAGAAGACATAAACATTATAAACATATATGCACCCAACACAGGAGCACCCAAACATAAGGGAAATCTTGGAGGACTTCATGGAAGATATACATAGCAACACATTTGTACTTGGGGATTTTAACATCCCACTGTCAACAAAGATTGATCTCCCAGACAAAATATCAACAATGATATTGCAGCATTGAACAATGCCCTAGATATGGACTTAACTGATATACAAGGACCCTTTTATCCCAAAGAAACAAAATACATTCTTTACAAATGAACATGGAACATTTTCAAAGATAGACTTCATAATAGGACACAAAATAAGCCTCAACAAACTCAAGAAAATTGAGATCATATCAAGCATTTTCTCAGACCATAAAGGCCTAAAACTAGAAACCAATCTCAAGGAAAAACCTCAAAACACTCAAGCTCATTCAGGTTGAATAGCATGCTATTAAACAATGAATGAGTTAAGAATGACATCAGGATTTCTGGCCAAGATAGAGGCATAGGTAGATGCACTGTGCCTCCTTGCACAACCAAAAGAAGGACAACAAATTTAAAAACAAAAAAGAACCAGAACTGACAGAAAATTGAACTGTATGGAAGTCCAACAACCAATGAGTTAAAGAAAAAACATTCAGACAGACCAGTAGGAGGGGTGGAGATGGAAAGTCAGGTGGAGAGGACTCATGGCAAAGCAGCAAATGGAGGACCAGGATGTGCAAGGTGGTGGCTGGTGAACTAGGTGAGATGGTGGATTGTGGACTGGGTGGTCCCATATTTGTGTGCAGATAAACTGGGAGGGATAACTGGGGAGCGAGATAGACTGCACAACCTAGGGTTCCAGTACAGGGAGATAAAGCCTCAAAGCCTCTGACTGAAAATACCTGTAGCGGTTGAGGCAGCATCGGGAGAAACCCCCAGCCTCACAGGAGAGTTTGTTGGAGGGACCCACAGGGTTCTAGAATGTACACAAACCAACTCACCTGGGAATCAGCTCCAGAAGGGCCCAAATTGATTGTGGGTAGCAGGGAAAATGACTGAAAACCAGCAGAGAGCAGAGCAAGCAACACTGTGCCCTCTCGGACACCTCCCCACATACGGATGCAGCAACATGGGTTACCCCGCCCTGGTGAACACCTAAGACTCCACCCCTCATAACGTGCGCCAAGACAAAAAAAAAAAAAAATGGCCCAAATGAAAGAACAGATCAAAGCTACAGAAAAAATACAACTAAGCAATGGACAGATAGCCAACCTATCATATGTACAGTTCAAAACACTGGTGATCAGGACACTCACAGAAATGATTATCATTGCAAAATAGAGGAAAAGTGAAGGTTATGCAAAGTGAAATAAAGCAAATGTACAGGGTACCAACAGTGATGAGATGGAAACTGGGACTCAAATCAATGGTTTGTGTCGAAAGAGAAAGGAAAGAAAAGAAAAGAAAAGAAAAGAAAGAAAGAAAGAAAGAAAGAAAGAAAGAAAGAAAGAAAGAAAGAGAGAGAGAGAGAGAGAGAGAGAGAGAAAGAAAGAAAGAAAGAAAGAAAGAAAGAAAGAAAGAAAGAAAGAGAGAGAGAGAGAGAGAGAAAGAAAGAAGAGAGAAAGAAAGAAAGAAAGAAAGAAAGAGAGAAAGAAAGAAACATTCAATGAGAACAGAATGAAGAAACAAGAATTCAAAAAAATGAGGAGAGCCCTGACTTGTGTGGCTCATTGGATTGAGTGTTGGCTTCTGAACCAAAAGGTCTTCAATACCCAGTCAGGGCACATGCCTGGGTTACAGGCCAGGTCCCCAGTAGGGGGTGTGTGAGAGGTAGCCACACATTGATGCTTCTCTCCCCCTCTTTCTCTCTCCTGTCCCCTCTCTCTAAAAATAAATAAATTCTTTAAAAAAAAATTAGGAGAGGCTTAGGAACCTCCAGGACATCTTTAAACGTTCCAATATCCGAATCATAGGGGTGCCAGAAGGAGAGAGGAAGGGCAAGAAATTGAAAACTTAATTGAACAAATAATGGAGAACCTCTCAATCTTGCAAAGAAAATAGACTTCGAGGGAGTCCAGGAAGCTCAGAGAGTCTCAATGAAGTTGGACCCAAGGAGGAACACACCAAGGCACATCATAATTACATTAGCCACAATTAAAGATAAGGAGAGAACATTAAAAGCAGCAAGAGAAAAAGAAAGAGTTACCTACAAAGGAGTGCCCATTAGACTATCAGCTGATTTCTCAAAAGAAACCTTGCAGGCAAGAAAGGGCTGGAAAGAAATAGTCGAAGTCATGAAAGGCAAGGACCTACATCCAAGATGACTCTATCCAGCAAAGCTATCATTTAAAATGGAAGGGCAGATAAAGTGCTTCCCAGATAAGGTCAAGTTAAAGGAGTTCACTATGGGGAACCTATTCATGCGTGATGTGGCCTGTGGCTCAGCTCTGGATCTGAACGCAGTTCAGATTGCGTGTGGTGTGCAGTTCACATCCGTGGATAGGTTTCCCGTGGGGAATCAGGCCTGCATTGTACCCAGGCCACTTTGAAACTTGCTCTTGCAAAAACTCCCTCACCTGGGATGGAAACAGCAGAAGTTTACTGTGACTTGTGCTAGACTTCCCAAGCAGGAATGTAAACAGCCCAGCCTTCTCTCCTTTACATTTGTAGATGACCTTTCTCTTTGAAGTTACTGGTGACTTTCTTTCTTTTGTTATGGTAACCACCTAAAGTGAACCTGTGCCTAGTTAATGAGAACCATCCTGGATGTAATGTACCTAGACTATCAATAAAAGCCTGTCGAGGCAGGAGTGGGGGCTTTTTTCTCTTTGAGAGATCAGCCATCACATCCCTCTTTGCTCCACAGGATTCCTTTAGTCCGTGTGAATTTGTTCATCACTTGTCCGGGGATATAGGACAAGCATTCCACAACAACAGGTGGTCCTGCTGGATGGGACCGTGACATCTGACGCCCAGAAACAGGGACAACTGGAGGCTTCGAGCTGCAGTTGTGGAACCAACACACCGAAAGGGTGGAAATGCGCACGCATCAGCCCAGGTAAGGGCCAACAACACCGAGGCTTCTTGGTAAGGTCGTGGGGTGTGTTGGCATTCAGGGAAAAGGGATTTCTTCCTAGATCACCCTCTTGTGATCGTGTTATCTCCATGTTTTCTCTGCATTATCTCCACACTATCTCCGTACCCTCTATAGTAAGCAGGAGCCTTGCTCTCTCTCCCAAACATCTGCTGCAAATCCTGTGGGCATGGGTTGTGTAGCTAAATGCCACAGGGCGCTCACCGCAAGAAGTCTCCCGTGACAAGATCAGCTGGTATGTGGACCAGATTAGAACACTAGGTTTTCCGCCAGCCACAAGCAAAAGTCCACACAATGAGAAGGCACACTGTAAAAACATTCACAAGCCCATCCCTGCAGCACAACCCCCAACTAGGTCTAGGCTTGGGAGAAAGAGCAAAGATTTTCCCTCTAATCAGCATTTGAAACAGCAGCTGGTTACAGGGCTATTTGCAAGTGTTTCAGCAAATCCTTTGTTTCAAGTTAACTTCCTCTTCCCCTCCGTCCGCCTGCATCAGGAAAAGTGGATAGTGAATGAGTGTTTCGGCTTTGACCGGACTCCAAAGATTGCTTTCCAGGAGAATTCAGTGTTAGTTACAGGTTTTGTATGAGAGCTTTTGGCATTTGCCAAGCTCCGAAGATAAAAGGCACTTCCTCCCCTCGGCTGGAGAAATCAAGTGTTCCCACATGAGTCGGAGCCTTGTGAGGGTGTCTGGGATCAATTCTGGAGACATGCAGGGCCTTATAGGGACCTCCGAAACAACTTAACACATTGCATACCACTCACGAGTTTTCGCGTGTTTTGCGCACCATCTTTTAAGGACCTTAGATGTCAACACACTGTCTTGTCCACATCAAATGAAGCGATCTCATTGGTGGAAACCGTGCAGGTCAATCTACGAAAAACTATATATTGCACGAACCCATAAAGCATTGCAGTTACATTGTATTTTGGTCATTGGAATAGTCTTCATCTTCAAGTTCCTGGCGCTTTTAGAAATGCCCCCTCTGAGAAAAAGGAAGGAAACCAATGAAACTGATACACTTCCGGTAGAATTTAATGATAATTTATCAGATATTCCTAGTGAGATCAAAGATGTGGATGACTGTTTTGACGATTTCGGAGACAATCTGCAGTTATGATGATTTAAATAATGTGTAGTTTGCCCAAAAACGTGTGGTCCCTGGCGTATGTCTTAGAGATTTCTGTGCGGTACGCAATGTGTTAATTAAACTTCTGGCTTATCCAGGGAAGCGCGATATAAAGGCTGGTCACTTAGCGCTTGGAACAGCCCCTTGCAGTTCTAGACAACTGGGGAGAACCCGAGATCCATAAGCAGGGTTGGGGTACGAGACCCTCTCCCTGACCGTCTCCCACAAACAGCACATTTTGACCCATCACATTATTTTCCCTAGTAGATAATTAATTAGGGTCCAGCGCAGGCGTGGTCTGGAAAGGACAATGGTGAAAAGCAAATAAAAATCTTTCAATAAAAAATGGGTTCTGGCTTGTCTAAAGAGAAGGAAGTTTACCTGCCAGTGTTACAACAGCTCCTCAAGGGGCGGGATGTAAGATAAAGAAAGAACATCTTACTCGGCTTCTGCGAACTATAAAGAAATACCACCCTGCTTCTCCTGACAGGGGAACCTTAGATATTAAGATCTGGGAGGAGGCAGGCAATAAATTAAAATCTTTACAGGACAGTGGTGTTCCTATTGGAGCTCAAAACTTACTAACCTGGGGGCTGGTTAGGACTGCTCTTATGCCCATATGGGCCAAGAATTCGGAGCTAGTCACAGAGGACTCTAAGGGGTCTAGTTCAGAGAAGGAAGCCATATATGACTCAGCAGTAGAACTAGCCAAGGAAGTTGCATCTACAGCCCCACTGGAGGGCCTGCCTCACAGCCGCCGCTCCTTATCTCAGCTCTGGGAGTGTTCCTCCTCGCTGGATGATTCACCACCAAGAGAACCAAAAATTTTAGAGAAATATCTTGTGGGGGATCAATATCAACAGTGCCTTCGGCAAGCAGCGGAGGCTGGGGATTTAGATGCCCTTTTGGCTTTCCCTATTATAGTTAAGGGTCAAATAAATGTCCATGAGCCCCTTCCTTTTTCCCTCTACAAAGATTTAAAAAAGAGCATTAAAGAAAATGGGCTTCAGTCTCCCTATACTAATGAGCTATTTCAGGCCATCACTGACAGCTACAGGATCGCCCCTTGTGACTGGATTGCCCTGGCCAGGACAGTCTTAACCCCAGCCCAATTTATAATCTGGCATTCAGAGTACTCTCAGCGAGCTAACCACCAAGTGGCCAAAAACGCACAAACAAATAATCCAGTCACCCTCTCTATGCTGCTTGGGTCTGGTGATTTTGTTACTGCTGCAGACCAAGCTAGTCTTGATCCTCAGGCTTTTACTCAAAGTGCTCAAATTGCCCTCAGGGCCATGAAGGCTGTAACTGATTCTCAGGCCAAGGAAATGTCTTCCTTTGTCAATGTCCATCAGGGTGCTATGGAGGCATATATGGACTTTATTGATCACCTACAGGAAGCTATTGATAGGCAAATAGATAATGACAAAGCAGCCAAGACTCTTTTGTAGCGGCTAGCTTATGAGAATGCTAACAAGGACTGCAGGGCCATTATAGGACCCTTGCGAACTACTACCAGAGAAATCAATGAGTTTATCAAGGCCTGCCAAGATGTTGGCACAGAGCAGCACAAGGTTTCTCTTCTCGCTGCTGCAATTAAGGGAGATTCCAGGTGTTACAACTGTGGAAATCCTGGTCACCTGTGCAGAGACTGTCCTTCCACGTTAAAAGGGGGAAGAAATAATGGCAAGCTTCCCCCAAAGGATTGTCCACGCTGTGGCAAAGGCAGACATTGGGCAAGTGATTGCCGTTCTAAATCTGACAAAAACGGTCAGCCCATTCAGGGAAACTTCCAAGGGGGCACCTGCTCCAGCGTCCCAAACCCCAATCGGAGCTTTCAGAACAGCAATCAGGATCAGGGAATCCAAGGAAATGCACAGTTTCTGACCTTCGTGCAGCCACCCTCGGAAGCGCAGGGCTGGACTTGGTCACCACCAGCGAGCTCATCTTAAAGGAACAGGATCAAATAGTTATAGCTCCCACTGGTGTCTGGGGACCTTTACCCCCAGGAATGGTCGGTTTAATTTTAGGGAGATCCAGTATTACTACCAAGGGCATCTTTGTTCAGCCAGGGCTCATTGACTCAGATTGTCAAGGGGAAATTAAAATCATGCTTAAAGCTTCTGGCTATCATATTATTCCTGCTCAAACGCGTATTTCCCAGTTGATCCTACTACCCTACGTAACCTCAAAGACTCAAAATGCAGTGAGGGGAGAAGGAGGCTTCGGTAGTACTGACAATCAATCAGTCTTTTGGACAGAATCAATTAAATTAAACAAACCAATCTTACAAGTAAGGGTAAAGGATAAGACTTTTCATGGCCTCATAGATACGGGAGCCAACATCTCTGTTATCTCAAAACAGTTTTGGTCTCCTGAATGGCCTCTAACAGACAGCGGAACACCTGTCACTGGTGTAGGAGGAGTTTCTCAACCACAAGTCAGTGTATGGTCTCTTAGATGTTATGGGCCAGAGGGACAGGTAGGGAGAATTCTACCATATATCCTGCCCATGCCCCTTAATATTTGGGGCCGTGATCTCCTCAGTCAGTGGGGAATGCAAATCTCTCTGCCGCCTTTTCCCTAGAGGCCACTGCTCATGTAACTCCCCTACCGCTTACCTGGCTCTCCAATACTCCGGTATGGGTTGATCAGTGGCCACTTAAGGGAGAGCAACTTGAACAGACCCACCTTTTAGTTAAACAACAATTAGAAGCAGGTAATATTGAACCCTCTACCAGCCCTTGGAATACACCTATTTTTGTTGTACCAAAGAAATCTGGCAATTGGAGTCTTATTCACGATTTAAGAAAAATCAATGAATCCCTCCAGCCGATGGGCCCCCTACAGCCTGGGGTCCCAAATCCAGCTTGCATTCCAAAGAATTGGCCGCTTTTAGTTATTGACCTAAAGGACGGCTTCTTTACAATCCCTTTAGCAGAAAGGGATTGGGAGCGTTTTGCATTTTCCCTCCCAGTCATTAACAATTCTCAGCCTTTGCAGCGATTCCAATGGAAAGTTTTGCCTCAGGGAATGCTTAACAGTCCAACTATCCGCCAACATTTCGTTCATACTGCCATTCAACCAGTAAGAGATCAATTTCCCAATTCAATTATCTATCATTATATGGATGATATCCTGATTGCAGCTCCTTCACAAGCTATTCTAGCAAAGACCACTTCCTTTCTTAAAAGTTCTGTGGCCTCTGCTGGACTAGTAATTTCTCCAGAAAAAAATCCAGAATTCAGAGTCTTGGGAATATTTGGGCTATATCCTTTTTAACAGGACAATTCAGCCCCAAGTACTTCAAATTATTCCACCCAAGGATTTAACTCTTAATCGCCTCCAACAACTCCTGGGAGCAATCAACTGGGTGCGACCCACCCTTGGAATACCTACCCAACAATTAACTCATCTATTTAATGCCCTAAAAGGGGACTTAGATCTTAATTCCCCTAGAGAATTATCCCCAGAGGCCCTACAGGAACTAACTACAGTAAATCAGCATATTCAGCAGCAACAATTAACTAGAATTGATCCACAATTCCCTGTCCGGTTTTTCTGTTTTCCAACCTTAGGCACCCCAACAGGTCTTATAGGACAGCTGTCACCCCACTTAAATATGATAGAGTGGCTTTTTCTGCCTTATCAGCCACAACGCACTATCACCACCTATGTCACTGCGTTGTGTCATCTTATTATAAAAGGGCATGAGCAAACACAGCAGTTATTTGGATATGATCCTGCTTTTATTCACATCCCCTTAACTCAAGTCTATTTGCAACAATTAGCAGTTCAGTCTTTAGAATTTCAGTGTGCCACAGCTGACTTCGTAGGAGGACTAGAAATTAATCCGCCCTCAGATAGGCTCCCTGAAAACATTCCCTTCCTTCAAATAAGGCTTGCAGAGAAAGTTAGTCCAACACCAATAATTGGGACAAGAACTGTGTTTCTTGGTGGGTCCAGCAAGACCTGTCGAGCTGCTATTGTCTGGCAAGAAGGAGATCACTGGAGGAATTTTGTGTCCTCAGGACATTCCTCTACTCAAAGGGCCGAGCTTTTCGCTGCAATCATGGCCCTGCGGCAATGGCCCCAGGAAGCTTTGAATATAGTCTGTGACTCAGGATATACTGTTTATACTATTTTGCATCTGGATCAGGCACTAATTAAGACTTCTATTGACCCCAATCTACTTAACTTGTTTCTGACCCTGCAGTCCCTCCTTGACAAGTGAGGACACCTGCTCTTTATTACTCATATTCGATCCCATTCGGGCCTGCCTGGCCCCCTGGTGGATGGTAACTATAAGGCAGATGCCTTAGTTAGTGTCCTCACTGCCTTTCAGCAAGCAATGGCTTCTCATCAGTTTTTTCATCAAAACAGCCAGGCGCTCTGAAAACAATTTGACATTCCTCACTCCCAAGCTAAGCAAATTATTAAAGAGTGCCCTGATTGCCAAGCCCTTACCAAGGCACCCCCATCTACAGGAGTTAATCCTCGAGGACTAAAATCTCAAACAATCTGGCAAACTGATGTCACCCATTATGCTCCCTTTGGGAAGTTTAAATATGTTCACATCTCTATTGATACCTATTCTGGTGCTTTACATGCATCTGCTTTAACAGGAGAATCTGCTAAAAATATGCAAGCCCATTGGCTTGAAGCCTTTAGTCATTTAGGACGACCTCAGCAAATTAAAACTGAGAGTGGCCCCGGATACCTAGCTCATTCCACCCAAGTCTTCCTTCAGCATTGGAATATTCAACACAAAACAGGAATCCCTTACAATCCAACTGGTCAGGCAATTGTAGAGCAGGCTCATCATACTTTTAAAAATCTCCTCAAAAAACAAAAAAGGGGGAGTCATGAGTCCTCTCCAAAAAACTTGACAATGCTAGCCATGTTTACCTATAATTTCCTAAATTGTGATGAATCTCTCCGTACTCCAATTGAAAAATATTTTCAAACAAAAGAGTCAAAACCACCTTACCCTCAGGTTTTATATAGAGATCCACTAAGAGATGGCACTTGGCAGGGCCCTGTAGACCACTTAACTTGGGGAAGAGGGTATGCATGTGTTTCCTCTCCAACAGGTCCTGTCTGGCTGCCAGCCAGAAGAATAAAGCCTTATCACGAGCGAAATAGACACCAAGCTCCACTACCTGGAGGTGAGACCCAATCCACTGACAGACCAGATGGCTCAGTTGACCCTGAACAACCAGAACGGGACCAGACACCCACAGCGTCGCTCATGGATGTGGGTCCACCAACGGAGGATGGGGCTTGCCCCGATAGCAGGGCCCGAGGCTCAGACGCCTCCTGCAGAGAGCCACTACCCCCCGATGTCCCATGATGTTCCCGTTAGGCACACCCCCACAACATGTGGGGACATTAAGGCTCTTAATGTCCAAGCCGAGAAGATTCTTGCTGAAACAAAAGTAGAAGATACCCCAGAAAACAGGTTTATTGCTTACCTAGCAGTGCTGTCAGCCAATTCGGGTAAAATGTTGCTTTTAATTGCTATTATACTTTGCTTAGGGGGGAAGGGCCTAGCTACAGAGGTTAATTCCTCTTACATCTATTGGGGCCACATTATTGATCCACCAGTGTTTAAACTACATACCTGGTGGAAAGTTGAGCCTCCCTTTTCCACTAACGATACTCAGTGGATGGGAGGGGTGTGGATGCCCCCTGATGGCCCACTAGAAGAAAACAAACACTGGATGCCAGTGCCGGAAAATACTATTGATGCTGCCGAGCACTTGCCAGTTTGTTTCTCTGTTCTTATTGACACCTTATGCTTTCCCTTAAAGGAACAACTTTATGCTGCACACAAAGAACAGCACAGTGATCACTATCAGCTCTCCGTGGTAGCCACGGTTGGCCTGCTTACCCAGGAGGGGGTTTACCATACTTTCAACCCCCCTCCGGTTCCTCCATGTACCCTAGATGCCAGCCGTTATGACTCAGTCTTCTGGTCCTTATGCTGAGGACCGAATGCCACTGTTGCATTTCTCCCCAAAAGTCCTTTTGTAATAGAGAACTAGGGAGCCAACTGGAAAATATTAGCTAAGCATGATACAATAACAGTTCCAGCTCAGCCCCAATGACTATATACTAATATGTGGTGGGAGGGGCCTATCACTGGGGCACCTATTATCAGAATTGTTTCTCCAAACCTCAGTAGCCCACGGCATTATAACTCTTGGAAAATGGGCTTGCCTTTTATTACTAGGAAGCATTTATATATAAAAATTGGTTGTGACCCTAAGCATGCTCCAGGATGTACATACCAGATTGACCCTCCAGAGCAAGCTTCAGTCATGGTTTGTACCTCACACCCCTTCCTATTTTTAGCAACCCCAGGAACAGCCCAAGTCTTTTATAACGAATCAGTGAAGATTTATTCTCTGCATGTCCCTGCAGGCTCCATATATGCCAGCTGCCTTACTCATTTCAATATTACTCAGTTAAATCTCACTACAGTTTATACAGTTAGAAGACAAGCTCAAGTATGGGTGCCAGTTGATGTGACCAGGGAATGGGAAGATCCCAATGGCATAGTAGCCCTTAACAATGCACTGGCCTCTATACGAGTCCCATGTTTCGTCAGGACCCTAATTGCATCCATTGTCTCTGCTATAGTTATTGCAGCCACTGCTGCCACGGCAACCACCGCCCTTGTTGACTCAGTTCAAACTGCTCACACTGTTGATGTTCTCTTAACCAATACTACTTTAGAAATTCTTCAACAGGCCCAGATTGATCGGGAGATCCTGACTCGCCTTTCTGCAGCTGAATCAGCACTCGACTGGATTGGCCAATGCCAGGATGCACTAGTGACCCGCCAACAGCTAACCTGTGATCCTGGATTCTCCAAGATGTGCATCACCCTGCTCCAGTGAAATTCCAGCCAGTATTCCTGGAGTGATACTCAACACCGCCTAAGAGGGGACTTTTCTACTAACTTAAAAGGACGAATTGATAAACTGCAGCTAAAATTACATCAACAGCTCCAGGACATTCAACGCTTGACTAAACAAGAGGTTTTTCCAACCCTCCATGACAATCTCAGATGGCTAGACCCAAAAAACTGGTTTCATGGACTTAACCTGAGAGTGAGTCTTTGGAGCTGCTGGTTGTTTACTGGTTCTAATAATGCTTTGTGTACTTTGCTGTATTTGCAAATTGTTTTCCCAGGGTCGTGAAAGGGACCAGCAAGTAGCAAGCTTTGTGGGATCTATTGTGGTCCTAGCTAAAAATAAAAGGAAAAATATAGGAGACCATTCGACCTGGCAATGGCAATTATAGCCTCATAACTAAAAACAAAGGGGGAATTATGGGGAACCTATTCATGCGTGATGTGGCCTGTGGCTCAGCTCTGGTTCTGAACGCAGTCCAAATTGCGTGTGGTGTGCAGATCACATCCATGGATAGGTTTCCCATGGAGAATCTGGCCTGCATTGTACCTAGGCTGCTTTGAAACTTGCTCTTGCAAAAACTCCCTCACCTGGGATGGAAACAGCAGAAGTTTACTGTGACTTGTGCTAGACTTCCCAAGCAGGAATGTAAACAGCCCAGCCTTCTCTCCTTTACATTTGTAAATGACCTTTCTCTTTGAAGTTACTGGTGACTTTCTTTCTTTTGTTATGGTAACCACCTAAAGTGAACCTGTGCCTAGTTAATGAGAACCACCCTAGATGTAATGTACCTAGAGTATCCATAAAAGCCTGTCGAGGCAGGAGTGAGGGCTTTTTTCTCTTTGAGAGATCAGCCACACATCCCTTTTCTCCACTGGATTCCTTTAGTCCGTGTGAATTTGTTCGTCACTTGTCCGGGGATATAGGACAAACATTCCACAATAACATGCCGTCCTGCTGGATGGGAACACCACAGTTCACCATCACTAAGCCCTTATTATATGAAATGTTAAAGGGACTTATCTAAGAAAAAGAAGATCAAAACTATGAACAGTAAAATGACAACAAACTCACAGCTATTAATAACTCAACCTAAAAAACAACAAAAACAAAACAACAAACTAAGCAAACAACTAGAACAGAAACAGAATCACAGAAATGGAAATCACATGGAAGGTTATCAGTGAGGGAGTAGGAGGGGGAAAGAGAGGGAAAAGGTACACAGAATAAGAAGCATAAATGGTAGGTAGAAGATAAACAGGGGGAGGTTAAGAATAGTATAGGAAATGCAGAAGCCAAAGAACTCATATATATGACCCATGGACATGAACTAAAGGCAGAGAATGAGGGTGGAAGGGGGTGTGCAGAGCAGAGGGGAATAAAGGGGGGAGAAACAGGACAACTGTAATAGTATAATCAATTAAATACATTAAAACAAAGAATGACATCAAGGAAGAAATCAAAAACTTTCTGGAAACAAATGAAAATGAACACACAACTGTCTAGAACTTATGGGACACAGCAAAGGCACTTAAGATGGATGTCATAGCAATACAGGCCTACCTAAAGTAGACAGAAGCATTTCCAATGAACAACCTAACCTAACATCTACAAGAACTGGAGGAACAACAACAAAGTCCTACAACGAGTAAAAGGAAGGACATAATCAAGATGACAGCAGAATTAAATGACATACAGACTAAAAGAACAATTCAAAGGATCAATAAATCCAGGAACTGGTTCTTTGAAAAGATAAACAAAATTGATAAAACTTGAACCAGATTCATCAAGAAAAAAAGGGAGAGGAATCAAATAAATAAAATCAGAAATGAAAGAGGAGAAATTACAACTGACACCACAGAAATGCAAAGGATTGTAAAAAATTACTATGAACAACTATATGCCAAGATATTTGAAAACCTAGGTGAAATGGACAAATTTGTAGAAAATATAATCTCCCAAAACTGAATAAGGAAGAAGCAGAAAGCCTGACAGACAGATAACAACTGAGGAAATTGAAGCAGTAATCAAAAAAGTCCCAGCACACAAAAGCCCTGGACTGGACGGTTCCAGTGGAAAAATTTAAAAACCATTTAAGGAAGATCTAATCTATCCTTCTCAGACTATTCCAAAAAATCCAAGAAGAGGGAAGACTACCAAACTCTTTTTAAAAGGCCACCATCATCCTAATCCCAAAACCAGACAAAGACACAACACAGAAAGAAAACTACAGGCCAATATCACTGATGAACATAGATGCTAAAATCCTGAGCAAAATATTGGCAAACCACATCCAGCAATACATTAAAAAGATCATGGACCATGATCAAGAGAGATTCATTCCAGGGATGCAAGGATGGTACAATATTCACAAATCAATAAAGGTAATACATCACACAAACAAAAGCAAAGACAAAAATCACATGATCATATCAATAGATGTGGAAAAAGCATTTGATATTGTACAGCACCCATATATGATAAAAACACTCAGCAAAGTGGAAGTAGAGCGAGCCATATACATAATATACATAATAAAGGCCATATATAAAATACTTACAGGCAACATCATACTCAATGGGCAGAAACTAAAAGCTTTCTCACTAAGATTAGGAACAAGATAATGATGTCCACTTTCACTACTTCTGTTCAACACAGTATTGGAAGTCCTAGCACACAGATCAGAAAAGAAGCAGAAATAAAAGGCATCCAATTGGAAAGGAGGAAACAAAACTGACATTGTTTGCAGATGACATGATAGTGTACATAGAAAATCCGGGAGGCGTAGGTGGACACACTGTGCCTCCTCGCACAACCAAAAGAAGGACAACAACAAATTTTAAAACAAAAAACAACCAGAACTGACAGAAAATCTAACTGTATGGAAGTCCAACAACCAAGGAGTTAAAAAAAAACATTCATTGAGACCGGTAGGAGGGGCGGAGACGGGCAGCCGGGCAGAGAGGACTCACGGAAGAGGACTCACGGCAGGGTGGCGGCTGGTGGATCAGCGCGGGCAAGGCATGGCCAGCAGACTGGGCAAGGTGGCTGCTGGCGGATCGGGCCATCCCACAACCACATGTGGATAAACCAAGAGGAACAACTGGGGAGCGACACAGACTCCGCAACCCAGAGTTCCAGCACAGGGAAATAAAGCCTCAAAGCCTCTGATTGAAAGCTCCTGTGGGGGTTGAGGTGGCGGCAGCGGAAGAGACCCCCGGACTCACAGGAGAGATTGTTGGAGAGAGCCACAGGGTCCTAGAGCGTACACAGCCCACCCACCTGGGAATCCGCACCAGAAGGGCCCAATTTGACTGTGGGTAGCACTGAAAGTCACCAAACACCGGCAGAGAGCAGAGCAAGTGCCATTGTTCCCTCTCAGACCACTCCCCCACAAACAGCATCACAGTGCAGCGACGTGGCTGCCCTGCCCTGGTGAACACCTAAGGCTACGCCCCTTACTACATAACAGGCACACCAAGACAACAAAAATGGCCCGAATGAAAGAACAGATCAAAGCTCTAGAAAAAATAAAGCTAAGTGACAAAGAGATAGCCAACCTATCAGATGCACAGTTCAAAACACTGGTGATCAAGATGCTCACAGAATTGGTTGAATTTGGCAACAAATTAGATGAACAAATGAAGGCTATGCTAAGTGAAATGAAGGAAAAAGTACAGGGAACCAACAGTGATGGGAAGAAAACTGGGACTCAAATCAATGGTGTGGACCAGAAGAAAGAAACATTCAACCAGAACACAATGAAGAAACAAGAATTCAAAAAAATGAGGGGAGGCTTAGGAACCTCCAGGACGTCTTTAAACGTTCCAATATTCAAATCATAGGGGTGCCAGAAGGAGAAGACAAAGAGCAAGAAATTGAAAACTTATCTGAACAAATAATGAAGGAGAACTCCCCCAATTTGGCAAAGGAAATAGTCTTCCAGGGAGTCCAGGAAGCTCAGAGAGTCCTAAAGAAGTTGGACCCGAGGAGGAACACACCAAGGCACATCATAATTACATTACCCAAGATGAAAGATAAGGAGAAAATCTTAAAAGCAGCAAGAGAAAAGGAGACAGTAACCTACATTGAGTGCCCATCAGACTGTCAGCTGATTTCTCAAAAGAAACCTTACAGGCAAGAAGGGGCTGGCAAGAAGTATTCCAAATCATGAAAGCCAAGGACCTACATCCAAGATTACTTTATCCAGCCAAGCTTTCATTTAGAATGGAAGGGCAGATAAAGTGCTTCCCAGATAAGGTCAAGTTCAAGGAGTTCATCATCACCAAGCCCTTATTATCTGAAATGTTAAAGGGACTTATCTAAGAAAAAGAAGATCAAAAACAGGAACAGTAAAATGACAACAAACTCACAGTTATTAACAACTGAACCCAAAACAGAAACAAAAACAAACTAAGCAAACAACTAGAACAGGAACAGAATCACAGAAATGGAGATCACATGGGAGGTTATCATCAGGGGAGTGGATGGGGGGAGAGGGGGAAAAGATACAGGGAATAAGAAGCATAAATGGTAGGTAGAAGATAGACAGGGGGAGGTTAAGAATAGTATAGGAAATGTAGAAGCCAAAGAACTTATATATGTGACCCATGGACATGCACTAAAGAGGGGGAATGTGGGTGGGAAGGGGTGTGCAGGGCAGAGGGGAATAAAGAGGGGAAATGGGACAACTG
>VMDR010018597.1:0-19032 GCA_007922815.1 Macrotus californicus
ACATAGAAGAAACTATGGCTGAGAAAAATGAGAATATGTGGGCATAAGCCCAGGAAAATGAGAACACATGATTTATTTGTCCCATCAGTGGCTTAAAAATTAAAAGTCTTATGGGAAAAAGAAGCTAAAGCCAAGCCTGAAGTGGATATAAATGGAGAAATTAAGAATGCCAATCCCTCACTCTAGCTATTTAAAACACTAATGAATTTAGATTTAAAAAAAATCATTGTTAGAGCTGGACAATTGACCATTTGGGAATTTTATTTTTTTTTTAATGATGAAGAATGGTGATGAAAGGACCAGTATGTACAGTTTCACTATAATGTTGAACATTCAGACTCTACATTTAAAAAATGTGGCTTTCTAAGACCCAAGCCCACATACCCTGATTTTACCAGTCATCAAGCAGTGCCCAGAATACTCACTTCTAGTTAGCAATGATTGCTCTATTTATCCCTGGGCTGGCAGCATCCTTCGAAGCTGTTTAAGAGAATAACAGCACTCTAAGATAATGTCATGGGATTGTCATTTATTCTTCCACTCAACTAACATCTGAGTTCCTATTCTGTGCTACACTCTTTGGGTTCTAAATATAGCATACCAAGGTGTGTAAGAGAAGGAAACAATGTGTTCCTGAAAAAGTTCACTTTTTGTTAGGGACTGAATGTTTGTATCCTCCTCCCCCATTCATATGTAAGCATCCTGCCCCTCAATGTCAGGGTATTAGGAGATGAGGTGTTTGGTAAGTAATGAGGTTAGATTAAGTCATGGCGGTGGAGTCTTCATATATGGAATTAGCGCCTTTCTAAGAGTCAGGCGAGAGCTTGCTCTTTCTTTCTGCTCTCGACCTTGTGAGGAGCTAAGAAGTCAGTGGTCTGCAACCCAGAAGAGGGTCTGCAAACCCTGGCCATGCTGGCACTCTGATCGCACATTTCTAGCCTCCAGAATTATGAAAACACATTTCTGTTGTTTAGAAGCCATCCAGTGTATGGTGGCTACGGTATGGTACTCTGTGACAGTACTTTGTTGGAGCAGCTAGACTAAAGACACATGCCAGCATCGGTGAAGGTGATTTCTTTCCCATTGTATCTGATGTTAGAAATGGTCGGCCCTACCTTCATCACTTATTGTGTGACTATGTGGTTGTTTCAACTGTGACAGTTATGCCTTATAAAAAACAACTAAAAAAGTCAGCCAAATTAAATAATAACTTGGCCATTTGCGATTGTTGTGCTGATTTAGGTCTTTCATTTAGTCTTAAATCTACAAATGGTAGTTGTATCATTGTTTCTTGGCTTTATAATATAAATCTGAGGACATTTAAATATAGATTAGAATGATGATGAAGCCACAATGATTCAAGTTAGGACTGCGCAGAAGTAGGTGAGATAGACAAAGCACAATGATCTCTATGTGTTCATGCAAGTCCGCAGGAGGCATTCCGTGCGGGTACTGACCAGTTCAACAGTCTTGCCACATATTGAGTCCACTTAGAGTCTAGCTTCTCCTATTAATTAAAACATGTGTCAGAATCATCAGACTTATTTTTAGGAAACAAAACTACTCTAGCTATTTGAAACATAAATTAATTTAGATTCTTCCAAAATCATTGAAAGGGATGGAAGACTGGTTCATAGCCAGGCTCAACAATTGTCCCTTCAACAGCCCTGCAGCCCTGGCCTCACAGGTCATGTAGGGGTTGGGTGCACCCTGGCACCGCTGACTCCAGCGCACATTACAAGCTGTGACCCTAAGGTGTGGAAGCTGCCCTCTCCTGAAGGCCTCTCAATACTCACCGAACTAATAATGACTGGACACCAAATCTCTGCTGCGGAAAACCCCAGGACTCCAGAGCCTTGTTTGCCAATAGGAAACAAGTAAAACCAAAGGAGGAAGCCTCTGCCTCAATCCACTTTCCAAATCTTTTGCAAATGCATGGAACTGGCAAACCCTAGTTTGTATCCAGAAACTATGACTCTCCAGTGTGTACGGTACTCCAATTTGAAATGGATGCTTAGTGCCAACTATTGTGACCTTAATCCCAGCATGGGAAGCAACTTGGAGAAGGTCTTTGTTGATTAAAAATTATTCAACACAAGTGATAAAAAGAAATATTCCTAGGGATTATTTACTCCCTATGATTAATAGACATCACTGCTTATTAGGACTTTTTGCTGCTAGCATAAGCATTTTCAAAAATATCTTAGTTACATACATTCACATTATCCTTTGAATACCAATTGCATTGAGTTTTTAAAAATGTCTGAGCATAAATTAATCTCCAATTAGCAGATTAATATATGTGTATATATATTTTATGGATCTTTATTTCCACAAACCTTGCTTGTCATAATTAGATTATGAAATTTTACAATTTACTTCAAATATATGCCAACTGCTTTAAAATACCACAGAAGCTCAAAACCATGTTCCATGAATAACAAATTTTCTGAATGAAGAAAATTGAAATATATTCCTAAAACATGATTTATCCAAGTCTTACTGTGTTCTTTGGTGGAACTATGCTAATGACTACACATCAGGATTAAAGTATAATTTTCTTAAACTACACAGTGTGAAGTCTATGTCCTGCTCATAATAACAATTATAATTAGGCTATCATTATCACAATAAAAGCTGAGCTATATCTTGATTCTTGGTTCTAGCTATGCACATTTTTATGTATTTTAACATTTATACACATTGGTGTCTCCAGGCTTCTTTTCCATTGTCTGTAATGCTAAAATTAACTTTGAGATGCTTTTAAAAATAAATAATATAAATATGTGTGTACTGTCTTGTCCAGGATTATTTTGTTCTTGGAAAATAGATTACAAAGCAGGTAAGGTGAAGGAGACAGAGCATTAAGCATTTTAAGTGGTAAATACATAGGTGTAAAGATCATCCTAAGTGATGGCAGGCGTGGTAGTAAAATTCAGTGATATAGAAAACTTTGGAAGACAGCCAGTATTGGCTGGGGATAGAATAATAAACAAGAGGGTTTTAAAATACCCTAATAGCATGATTAAGAAGACGAACTTATACAACTAAATCTCAGAGGCCAAATCCAGACTAGAGATAAAAAATATTAGTGATTTGATGTTGGTAAATATTGCAATTCCAACAGTTTATATTTTCTTTAGTGAACACATGAGTAAGTACAAAGAGAAAAGGACCTACAACCAATCATTGAATTGCTCCTCTATTTAATAGCCAAGGAGAGGAGGGAGAGAATACAAAGTAGATGGAGAAGGTAGGAGAGAAAACAGTAAAACATGGCAACACAAAATTCAAAAACAGTATTTCCAAAAATAACAGTGGACAATAGTTTTAAATGTACTCGTAAGTTAAAATGAGTTTAAGAATAGTAAACATATCTTGACTTTAGTGACACTGATATTATTGGCCAGAGAATAGTTTGGTTGGCATGCTATGAGTAGAAGCATGGAAGTAGATTGAGTTAAGTGTGTAGTATCTGGAGGAAAGAAAAAGGTAAGGGTGTGTATGTGTGTGTGTGTGTGTGTGTGTGTATGTATGTATGTGTGTGTGTTCAAATCTGATTGTAGATCAAGGACAGCACACAACAGTTTATTAGGGAGACAACATTTCCTTTTTTCCTTTTTTATTATTCAATTTATCGAGGTGACTAATTTTCCTTTTCTAACAGAGGAGAGGAAAGACAGGGTAGGGATGTTTGACACAGATCTCATTATCTAGAAGTTGAAAGTTGTAGAACATCCTACCCGATGGCCTCTATTTCCTCTTTGATACAAATTGTAGTTAACTTACTGAGCTCAGTGAGTTTCTCTGAGAATTTGACCACGAGAATGGATGGATGAGGTGTCATAAAGAAGAGAAATTCAACTAAGAGGCCATAGTTTGGGATGGATAAGCCATATATTATGCACACCACACACAATGGTGCTAAACTGTAACCAGAATAGGAAAACTTCAGACAAGTTATCAAAATATTTGTTTCAACTCAGGATAATAACAAGTTCAACAATTGTCAGCAGTTAGGAAGGGGAGGGGATGGCACACAAATGGTTTGGATCATGAAAGAAAAGGCTCTTGATCATAATGCTGAGAGAACCGAGTTCTAGATGTGACAGTGGGGCTGGCTAGTGTGCTTAGGAGAATGTTAACCTAATTTTACAAAGTCTGTTACTAGAGTACTCCTCAAAAATACTGCATGAAAACATCAGAGCCTTGGAGTTTTTAGGCAAGGAGTCCATTAGACAGAAACTCTCAGCAGATTAAATACCCTCTTGGAGTTGGGGCAAGCAGCAAGTCTTTCCATTTGAAACTATGCGTAGATAAAATGATAAAATTATGGAGCTCTTCCATGAAAGCTTATATGCCTAATGTATCTATATTTAAGTTGAGAGGGATCCATGTTTGCAATAAAGACATTTAGTAAATACAGGAATGATGTCTAGAGAGGAAATATAAATTTTACATAAAATTAGCACATGGAGCTAATTTTAACAAAATTAAGGATTATCTGACTACATGTCTGTGAGAATTGCATTGTCAAAACATCCACAGACTGGAGAAAAGGAGACTATGAATATTTGGTACTTAAAAATACCCTAATGCGGAAACGACGATAGGCACAAGATAAATGGAAAAAAATGCAAAAAACAGAAACCAAACAACTGCTGAGCTCCCAAGATGGTCAACTTCCCTGATTTCCTCATAACACGAAGATGAGAAGAGAAAAAAAAAAACCCAGGAATCAGGAGATATGAGAATGAATAACAGAATATCTACATTTTGGGGACCAAATTGGACATATTAAAAAATGTAGTTTATTTGGCAAGAATTTATCTTATATATCAAGCATGTTTTGAGTTACTCTTTTATCTGAACTCTCTATAGATGAAGGATCCAATGAGAAGGAATGTAAAAACACCTTGAAAATAGGAAAAATTCAAGAAAATCCAGGGGCCCAGGTCTGAATGCAGAAGTAGGGAGCTGGGCTGTGTTGCCCTGAAATCAGTCTCTCTGTGGTTGGAAGTCAGCCTACATTCAGTTGAATATCTGATTGCTTTCCTTAGGTTTCAATTACCAGCACCTGGTGAACCCCCTTTCTTCTCCTACCTGATAATACTTCTCTGAATTAGTCAGAGCAGGTGTTGTTTCCCTGAATAGCACAGAGCTGGAGCAATCACCCTGACGTGCCCATCTATAGTGATGACTCTGATAATTTAAACTAAGGCTGTGCTTTGATTATAGTTGAGTCTAGATAGAATTAAGTCAGATTGCATTTATAGGTATATACATATGTGTATATGCATATATAGACACACACATGTGATATTTTTTAAATGATGCATCTAAAATACTCTACTGGTTTCACTATATCTGGCCATCCCTCTCTTTTTAAGATTTTATTTATTTAGGTTTAGAGAGAGAGAGAAATATTAATGTGTAAGAGAAACATGATTTAGATGCCCCTAACCAGAGGCTCAGAACCCAGGCATGCACCCTGACTGGGAATCAAACCTGTGACCATTCGGTTCACAGGCCAGTGCTCAATCCACTGAGCCACACTAGCTAGGGCTATGTCTGGCTATATTTAAAAAACTTGAATGGGCAGGTGATGTAGTTTAGGATTGAAGAAGTGTTTGTGATATAGGAACATTAATAATAGGCTCATTTATTTCCCAATTCTTTAAAAGTATGAGTAAGTGTTGAACATACATAGATGATAAGAAACAATCCCATCATTTTTAAATGAAAGAAGTACACAAGAAAGGCTGTTTACCAATCTTAGTGTTAAACAAGGAGTCCTTAAAGGTTTTCTGGAAGAAATAAGTGGTGGAGAAGAAGACCAGTTACATGGATCTATGTGGCCAGGAATGGAGAGAAGGCTGTGCATGGTGAACAGAAGCACGAAAGATTAAGAGACAGTTATGCTCTCAGACTAACTCAAAAGTAGGTCATGATGAGTGTATAGAGCCAGGCAGAAGTAAGAAAGAAGGGGCCTTGATGATTTCTAAAATGTACTTACTTTATCTTGAAGGGTTTAGGAAAATAGTAAAAGATTGTGAATAAGATAAAAATGACCACATTTATAATGATCATGTCCAGCAGCTTGAGGACACTTTGAGATGTCTCTTGTTACTATGATTAGTTACTTAGTTATTAATAAAGGGAAGAGGGCAAAGGGAATTAAACACTGAGTTTAATAAACTGGGAAGCATAAGCCTGTTTGCTTCACCAGGAAGCTGTAGCGCCACATCCCAGGGGATCATAGCATTGCTCCACCAAAGGGATTAACACTCCTCCCCATGGGGGCATATGGAGAGGTGCTTGACCACAGAGGCCTGTCAGTCTGTCCCGGGGACAAAAGGGACTGGTTGGGAGGACACTGTTGGACTTTTTGTATGGCAGGACAGATGGAGAGGAGACCCAGGGGCAGTCTTCCACACTAATAAATCATCTTGCCACACCATCATGTCCTGTTCATGGGTCCTTGGAACACTTTCCTCCCAATCCCAAGGAAGAGCCTAATTTCAACAGACAACATAGATAGATGTCTTATTTGTCTGAGGGAATACTTGCCTCTTCGAGTAGGTATATGAACTGTCCTGTTGATAAGACAGAATGTAAATATTGGGTCAAAGAACAATACTTCAATTAATAAGAGAAGGGGAATTCTGAGCCTAATGTGAAACTTGTCTTTGAGGTTTGGTGTCAGACTTCATTCAATAGTTTTCTCTTAATTAAATACTAAGTGAAACTCTGATTTGCAATATGCATGGGAAGCCACCATAAAATGGAAAGTATATAAAGTTGTTGAGCTAAAATAAAAAGTATTTGCCTGCTCTCCAGGTTACCTTATTATCAAATTTGAAAGAAATAAGTCCTCCCACCTGTGATTATAAATACAGAAGGTTATTTATTTTACCTGAATTTACCACATATAGAAGATTGTATACACAGATAAACTTTAATGTTAACCTATTAGGTGCTAGGTAAATTTTAAGGACTTCATAATTATTTACAGTTTAATGGTATTAAGTTGAATTTCTAAAACAACTATGTTGTTAATTATTAACACTGAAAATCACGTCTGATTTCTCAGGTATATAGACAATAAGCATGAACTTTGTTTCATTAAAACTCAGGCATGTGCCAGGAGAAGGAAGGCATTGTAGGACAGTGGCCACCTACTCTTAGACAGAGGTCACAGACAGTGTTGGACTTGCGACCAAAAAAACCGATAAAGCTCTTGGCAGAGAAATAAGTGCCTGAGATGTCAGACCAGTGACATCAGGGCAGTGGGACATGCCTGGGTTTAAGCTCCCACTTAGAAAATTAGGAAGCCTGTGACACAGGAGCTTTCTAAATCTCTGGCCTCATTCTTAAATACCAGAAGCATTTGACATTTTGAATAAATATATTAATGAATCTAACGTAATCCCCATCGCATTGGATCTCAGTAAAAGTTAATTTAATTTCTTCAATAGAATATTTACATTTGAAACTATTTTTGTATCCTTTGTGTTCATGTGTGTATATTCAGCCTTGATTGTGATGAGCGGCGCTTTTAAGACTGGATCCTAAATTGCCTCAGTACCTGTTCCAGATTAGTGGCTTTGCTTTCTACTCTATTTTTCTACTGGCCACATGAAGAATATATTTTATATTATGACCCAGAATTCACAAAGTCATATTTACCTTGGGTGATGCCTTCTAATATGTAACTTAGTATTCTAACCAATTCTTTTTTATTTTGATTTTTAAAAATCTAGTCTATTTTATATTTTAATTAAATATGGATTCTGCATTCTAGAAATCCTTGTGACACTAATTTCTCAAACATTAGTGCATTTTAAGGTGTCCTAGAAGGACCTAGGATACGTATTCATTCCCTACTTTTGTGCAATGAGAAACATGAAAATACTCTGGTACACCTGAGATCAGTATGCATTTCAGAGTTGAATATAGGTTTTGAGAGGCCATTCTGAATTAAAAATAATGGTTGTCCTATACCCTGTGAAGATACCAGAGACTGGCTGATAGATGTGTCTCCTTCATATAACTCTACTCCTCTGTGTAATGTCTCAAAATGTAACCACCACACAGAGAAGTAATGGAACCTGAGTTTCATGGATCAGCACTGAGGATGAGATTTCCTTAAGATGAAAATTCTGTTTTAGGAAGGAAATTTTGCTTGTGGGAAAGCACTCATCAACGATTAGTTGAAAAGTCATTTTTAGGTTGTCTTAAAAAATACACGTAGATTCCTAAGATATCTGTCATTCAAAAGCAGGAGATCATGTCCTGACCAAGAAGAGACAGTGCATTAGGCCAGCTGAAAGAGTATGTGGGTTGCTGGTATATGACACACATCTTTCCAGAAGAATCTGCTATTAAATATCATTCAGTATAAAATACAGATATAATTCATTCACCATTTAGAAACATTAAAATGAGCCTCTTTTTGAAATGTGTATATCTCAGGCATACTTAAAGAAAATTCTAGAATTTATTTTTAACATTTGATTTATCATAAAATTGAAAACATGAGGTAAACTTTTCAATCATTTGCAGGATCATGGATGTATCTTTAACATCATATACATGATTGTAATCGTTGCCTTGAAGGAAGCAGAATATGAACTTTCATGCTTGATAAACTAATTGTGATCAGACATAACCTGATAGTGAGACACTGATTGCACCAAAAATGTGTCCCATTTCAACTTCTGTATGAGTCCTTTGTGACTGTCCTTGACATTAGCTATTGACTTGAGTGGAAAGCATGTAGAGAGAATTTTAATGTTGATCTTACACTTGTTTTAAATTAAAGACTTAGTAAAATTTTAAATTAAAACATATCTGTGAAGCCTTTGGAAATAGCATATGTTTAAACACAATAGCCTCTGGGCAAAGAAAAATCAGCCTTTGCCTGCTTGCCAGATCATATTACTGTCCAAACTTGAATGGAGTAAGCAGCCCAGTTACTCACTTGTGATAGCTTACAGGTGGAATGTGATAAATTACTTATTTTTTACCTCAGTTCATTACTCTTAGAGATTCTCCTATGACAAGGTATAGAATCTGCACTCCCATTGCCTACCTGCAATGCCAACCTATTTTCTAAACACAATTCTTTGCTTTACGAGCTAATGAGGTTTAGCTAGATTTTTAAGCAATTGTATCCATAGTTGTTAAAACTATGTAACATCCTACTTATAGTTTTTAAAGTATTTTACAGTTTTAATAATTAAGAACACATTACATTTAATAGGAAAAAGTATTCAGAAAATTCAGTTTGAATTTGAACAAAGATGTATGACAAAATTTTCAAATTACAAAACCAAAGCATGAACCATTTCCTCTTTATAGAGTGTCTTTATCGTAGGGTCTATCTTTAGTAAAGAAAATATAATAATAGTCATCATCATCATCCAATCTTTTCAGCCTGGCTGAGACCCAGAAGATGTTCCTTTTGGTGGAGGAGGGGTCTCACTGGAACCACTCTGATCATGCCTCTTCTTTTTGCCTAAAAAAACATCTAGGGAGGCCATTGCTATAGATATACAGGGCATAATGGAGTTTTGATGGGTACACTTCTGTTTTAGTCTTAGTTAATTAAAATATTTAGGATGAGTAAATGATGCCAACAGTGTATGGATCTGTGTATTTGCATGTGAGACACATGATTACTGCAGCATAAAATCCTTGGTTTGTAAGTCCTCCTGGCCTTCCTTCACCCCCAACACATTCACTCAGTCATTCTTATTTCACCTTTTAAATTATCAGTTTAAAAACCATCTCCAATGATATTCCTTTTTGATTGATCAATAATACTTACCTGAAGAACTCTTGACATACTTTACCTTGCACACAGCTTAGGTAAGTAAAATAGTGATGTTTTCCTCACTTTCTTTTCTCTCCCTTGAGTTTGAAATGTTTGCTACCAAATAAACTCAAGGAGTTAGGGCCCCATATCCCAGGAGGCCTCCCGTCCCTGCAGAACAAGGCTGTTTTCCCTTGAGTGCCACATCTGGTTGGAGAACCAACGTGTTTGCTGTAGCAGAGAGCTTATCGCTTTGGCAAGAGTTATCGAAACATGCAACTAAATCTTTGCTTGCAGAATGTGATCTTGACATGTCCCTGCTTTCTAGCAGATTGAAAAAACACAATCTATTGTACAGTGTATTCTAAGCTGAGTATTAGGTCAGAAAACCAGGAAATGAAAAGGAAACAGTGAATTATATTCCAGGAAGAAGCAACTGGTTTCACCTTTATAGGTGATTTCTCTGATTTATCGAACCCAGAAAATGCGTATTAAAAATAATGAGAGACAAACTGAATGTGGAAGGAGCACACATTTAAGTCTGTCAACATATGATTCAATGCTGGTATATTGCTTCAAGTTGTCTTTTTTTTTTCCTTCCTGAGATGCCAGAGCAGCAAACTGATTTCAACGTGCCAGTGCCAATGATAACTCAACATAAGAGAGAGAAGGAAGAAATCCACTTTATAGCGAGGGCAGAAATTCAAAACGCTTCTTTGAAAGTACTGCTCTAATTCAACTGTGCCAACTGGCTAGCCATCCTCAGTGACCATGTGCAGTAAGTGTGAATGTTTTCAGAAAATAACTTTCTTCTTTTGTTAACTAAATTGATTACTAAAAGAAGAATAAACAATGCTGTCTTATTATAATAATTCTTTCTTTTAACACATGTAAAATTTGAGTGCCTAACTCTTTCTATAGAAAAAAAAAACAGCATTCTCTTAATGCACATATAATAGGTAACATTTGTTTGTAGTGGTCAAAAACTGTGCCATATTTAAATGTTATCTTAATATTATTTCATTGTTCAAAGTATTGTCACCCTGTATCAGAGTCTTAACTAGAATAATAAGAAGGGTGTAATCCTGGATAGCGAATAAAATAATGTGATTTTGACAGGCCCGTCAGTCAGAAGGAATATAATACCATAAATAAATCTGGATTCACATAAAGGGATGACAAGTTTCCAGAAGTGGTTGAAGGTGGGTAAATACATCATGCATCTCTTTCACTCAATCTCTCTCTCTCCTTTTTTTCCAAATAATCGTCTAAAAAATGTTATTATGAGGCCGGCCAGGTGACTCAGTTGGTTGGAGCATCGTCCCATACACCAAAAGGTTGGGGTTCAGTTCCTGGTCAGGGCACGTGCCTAGGCTGCAGGTTTGATCCCCAGTTGAGGTGCATATGGGAGGCAATCAACCGATGTTTCTCTCTCTCTTCCTTCCTCTCTCTCTAAAAATCAATAAATATATCCTCAGGTGATAATTAAATTTTGTTAAACTTATAATTAATAATGTACTGGTTACAGTAGTAATAACAATGTACTGTTGGGTTTATAGCTGATGGAAATAAAACATACGATGTTTCACTCAAGTGGTTTATTTGCAGAAATGTGATTGTCTACATCAGTGGTAATCCCTTCCCTTCCCCTCCACCCTGGACATTCTGCACTGTCTGCAGACATTTTTAATTGAGTTTTGTGGTTAGACTGGGAGATGCTTACTGGCATCTAGTAGGTACAGGCCAGCTGTGCCGCTGAACACCCTACCATCCACAGGACGTGTACTCCCAGCCGCGACTTGCCCACTCAAAACATCAACAGTGCCACTATGGAGAAACTCTGTCTAGAGAGAAAGTCCTGCAGAATCTACAGAAATCCACTAAAACTATTAAGCAATTTTTACTTTTAAGTAAGTTTCAAGATATAAGCAAGGCGAATATACAAGATCAGTTACACACCTATATACTACAACAAACAGATGGGAATTAAAAATGAATAAGAAAGCCTTAATAATGGCATCCAAAAACATGAATTATAGAGAGAGAAATTTATCAAAATGTGCCCAAGACCTATACAGCAAAAACTAATACTTTCCTGATGGAATTCAAAGAATATCTGAATTAGCATTTTTTAAAATGTTATTAAACATTGTTAATATTGTTAAACTATATTCTTGTCTGTATTTTTATAGATTCCATGTGACAGCAATGAAAATATTAGTAGGACTTTCAAAGGAAATCACAAGCTCATTCTGAAATGTATGTGAGTGATAAAGAACTTGAATAGACAAAAAAATGCTTCCTAAGAAGGACAAATTGAAAAGCTCACACTACCTGACTTCAAGGATTACTGTAAATCCACAGAAAACAAATACCATGGCCTTGGTGAAAAGTGGTCCATATACATCAGTGGAACAGAGCTGAGAGGCCAGAAACAGATCTCCATGCACAGGGTCAGTTGATTTTGACAAGGTGCTTATTAGCTCAGAACAAGTCCATGGATTTCTAGATGAAAGAAATGACCTTAAAATATATTTTTAAAATTATGTTGCTAATATATTCCCTCACAAGACCCAATATTTCACAGTATGCAATATTTGCTTCTAAAACTAACCAACATTTTCCTCATATAAATACCAATTGTAGTTGTTTTAATGTGAACATAGGTCAGATTTAGTACCAGGAGCCAAAATGAAGACAGGAGTGTGTTTTATTGTTGATCATAAGTATTGTCATTGGCCTCAATGATGGTAATATAATGAATATTTTTCACAATTTATCTCCCTATTGAAGTAATTCCAAATTTTATACATTTTCTATTCATGATGGGTAAAAATGGCATTCATCTAGAATATCTGGAAACATACAGAATATAAAGAAATACAATGTGTCCTTGATCCCATGATTCAAAGATGAGCACTATTAATATAAAAGTTAATACACTTCCGATCTTTTAAGCTTATATAAAATTTAATTTTCCATGAGTTAGAAATTAAATACATTCATAAAAACCAGAAAATTACCTGGGATAATTTCCCTTCTCATTTTGGAATTTAACTATGTGGAGTTAAATTCTCTTTCTGACACTATTGTGTAGCCGAGGTAAAGCCACTTAACTTCTCCAGAATTTATAGTTTCCCTGTAAATTGTTTTTAATATTTAGTAATTAGCCTTAAGTTTAGTTGTAAGAACTACGTGCTTTAGTACATGCTGAGTGTAGGACTGATATTCCCGTAGTCATCTGAATTTTTAAAAACCACACAAACTTTTTGGCCAACCCAATACTGTTTTCTTACTCCAGCATTTGAAGATATTACTACTGCTGCTTGTTTACTGTCTTTAATTAGAAGATGTTCTATAATGTATGTATGGCTTTCATCTTTCCCCTAAATCCGACTTTTAGGTAGGGTCTGGATAATAATGGCAGCGCTCTTATTCCAATTTCGTTGTGAAAAAGGTGTTTCTGCCAGCATCCGATTTGCTTGGTTGACAGTCAAATCCCATTCAATATGCTCGATCAATTTCCATGCCGTAAAGATTGTTAAATCTATTGAGTATCACCTCCAAATGGATAGGCTACATTAAGAAGATAGGCAATCTCCAGGAATAAAAAAATGTATATTTTCTCTATTTTTTCTCCAGCAGGAGAGATGACAGTATTTAATAACTTCTCAATGAGTATTACATGTTGATATATAGACTCAATTCACTTGGATTGTTGATCTGATCTATTGATACTGGGTATCGTGGAGAAACTGGTGATGCAGTTAGAACCAGCTTGTTTAGAGAGATGACCCAAGTTGTCAGCTTAAAATGACAGACTGGAAAAGACTTTATGGACAAACAGCTCTATATTAGAGACAAAGAAAACTATGACAGATTAAATCTTTGCTAATAATACCTTCACTTATATGATAATTTGAGGAAAATCAAAGTGGAAGCATTTTGAGAAAAGTTAAAGTAAAAAATGCAAAATGTCTCTCTTTGAAATAAGGACTTAGAATGTTCACTCTTGAGCCTAGTGGAAGACATCCTTGTCTTACCCCTATGGGGTGCTGCTTGACATAACATTAATGAAATCTCCTGTCTTTCCAGTCTCACCTCTTTCTTAGAATCATATCTAAGTTGATACAATTCTTGAGATAAGAACTGGATTTTTTCAGTAAAAGACAGATAATTACACAATTTACTTTTTCACTAGATACACTCTTCTTTATGACATAAAAACTTCTAGTGTTTTACATCTTTTCTTTTCTACACAAAACCAGTATTACTATTTAATTTGGCTAGGTTTCTATGCCACAGTGAAAAGTGTCAAAAATTTTAAAGATAAGTAAAAAATATTCAGTGACTTGGTCAAGTAGGATGAAAAATTCAAAATAACAGTTTTTAAAATAAGCTTGGTAATTTCCCCTACTATGATCCCTCTCTCCTTCCCTCCTGAGCATTGTCTCCCATTCACTGGGCCTTTGTAAATAGATGAGCTCTGACATAAAAATGTACTTCTTAGTATATTTTTAATGATCCAAAATGTTTAAAAATGAGGAAAAAATCTAAAGTGAACTGAGGAAATCGTAATTACTAAATAATAAGAAAGTGATTTGTTGCTCAGTCATCTTTTCCACCACAGAACATAACTCTCAGAACATGTTTACTGTATTTGAAAAATTCATTAGCTTTTTGAAGACACTGGATACCAAACAAATAAGTTACTTGTCTACAGAATAACTATAATCCAAAAGGGCTGTTATCACATTCAAAGGTATTTAATTATTGCCAAATTGAGTTCACAGACTGCTGGAAGCCACATCAGAAAGCCATTCTATGCCATAAGCTTACGTTGTCATCAAACAAATAATTATAACATACAATTTTCATTAGACCCCAGAGGCAACATAATATTTATTCAGCAAGCTATAAAAACCTAATTTTTTTCTTCTGAAATATTTTACAAAATAAATGTTTGAAGCTACCTAGTTTAGGAACTTAAAATAAGATCATAGATTATTAAAACTAAACTATTCTATAAAACTCTTTATACATATAAAATGTATTTCCTATGTGTTGTTACCTTATAATAGATCATTTATGACTTTGTTGCATTGTAATTATTTGGTTAGGCACTAATCTTCCTTATTAAAATACGAACTACTTTGGAACAAGACAAATGCCCTAATTATTATTTTTTCATATGCAAACCAATTCCTAATAGGCGGAGAAAGGCTAAAGAAAGAACTCATCCTGGCTGAATGCCTAATATGCTTCTGCCAGCGTACTGAGCTCAGAACTGTGCTAACTCACTTTCCTTTTACAATACTACCACATGGGACCTGTTGTTATCACCATAATAGCACTGAGATATTAAGTGATTTGTTTAATGTAACAGAAAGGGTATACATTGCACAGGGTTGGGGTTTCTCCAGTTCTGGGTGCTACATTTAAAGTATGAATCTCACCCATGAAGACAGCATCCAGGAAGCGTGGCCAGGATGTTGAGTAGTCTGACAGTGAGAAGGAATGGAGTATGTTTTCAAGGGAATGAGATCAATGTGATTTGCCATGTAAGAGATTTAAAAGAGTGACAGGTAGAGTCTATGTGTTTGTTTTCTGATATCTCTGCAGGCTGGGTTACAATCAATACAGTTTACAAATATCAGATCTGATTCAAAACATGGGAGTTTACTCCAACTAATGTTTTTGCCCATCCATGCAGCACACGGCTCCAGGAGGTGCTCTAATTCCTTTCAGTAGAGTTATTCAAGCAAAGCTGAAATGAGCATCTGTCAGAAATGGAATAAAAGACATTTTTCATTGAATGGGAGTTGAACTAAAAATGTCCTATATCGCCCTTTCCAACCATAACAGTTTGTGATTTGATGATAATCATCAAAACCCAAAATAATTACTCTGACAAGAACATATTTCAAAGTATCTTTGGGAGAGCTGAAATTGAGCACAATTATCGGCATAAAAATTACGAGTTAGATCAGTGTCAGCAAACTTTTTCTGTAAAGAACTATTAGTAAACATTTCAGGCTCTGCAGGCCATACAGTCTCTGTCACAATGAATCATAGTGCCATTGGAAAGAAACCTTAAAAAAATAGGTGAAAATGGGCATGAATACGCATGATTGTACTCCAATCAAACTGTCTACACAAGCACAGGCAGCTGAGCGGGTTTGGTCATGAGCCACTGTTGGTTAATCCAAGTTGGACAATTGTGGCCATATGGTACAAATCTCCCCAAACTGGCCACTTGAAGAACTCTTGCTTTAATCTTGTTTCTACCATCCAGCATCCTGGCTACTCAGGCATGGGGCATTTCTTTATGTTCAAATAAAAGTACTTCCATTGGAATGTCTCTAAATTCTCTACCACTAACTTTCTCTGATCATCGGCCACTATTTAGCCCTAACTATTTATTTTTGTGATTTGTCATTCACATCTCCTCAAGCTGCCATTTATTCATGAATAAAGTTTAGACACCATATTAAACCAGTGAATTGAGTGCCTGAGGTTCAAAAGAACAGAAAAACTGGCAGTCATCAGTATGAACTAATTCGGAGTTTTGAGACACATGATGCTTATGACGGACACAGCCAGCAAAACTGAACATCTGGAGCCGCAATAAAATGTCTGCCAGAAACAGCAGGCGATGAGAGCCTGACACATCTGGTTAAACCCACTGAAAGCTCCAAGCCAGGGAAATGTAGTCATCTGAAATAGAGCATGAAGATGCACAACTTTTATTGGTCTCATTTTGTCAGTGCTGAGTAAGTGAAACTTCGTTCACACCCTGGCAGTGGCCTCTTTGGAACTACAAACGAAAATGGCTGCCCTCCAGGCATTCACTGGCACGGTTCCTTTTGATGGATTTGCGTTGCCTAGGAGATTTTTGGAAGATATAATTGTTGGAGGGATTGATTTACACTTGACATAAAGCTAAGGTTTCTAATATTATTCTGACAGCATTTATGAGCACTATTTTCTTTTAATGCCTTTATTCATTTGGAAAGAGATTGGAATAGTTGCCTGAAATGGTTCCCAACACTTGAAACTTGTGAGTATTATAATTTTACTCTTTGAGATAACAAGTCTGGGATAACTAGCTGTCTCCCAGACTTCTAAATCTGTGTCTGGCTGAGTTCTATTCATTCCTTGGGCTTCAGCTTAAAAATCACGTCTTTCTTTCCTGAGTTCCAAAATGTATTCCACCTACATTTATTTATATCTATACTCCTAAGTTTATTGACATATATGTTGCATGTTTTGTGTAATATGCATGTCTCTTTCTGTATGTGTGTACATATGTGGATGTGCCTCCACTAGCCTGTGAGAAAGATTATGTCTATTTCCTGTCATTGTAAGCAAAACATTTAACATAGTCTTCTTGATATACAGCAGGCTCTCAATCGATAATTGCTTAGCATACAAATTTATGATTGAATAAATGAGGCTTTTTGTCAACACAAAATGTGATCAGAAATAATTTCAATACAATATGTTTAATAATACTTATTAAAAATAATACAAATCACTTCAATTATTTCTGTGATTCCAATTACGTCTTTCTACCAAGGGTAAGTTATATAATCAACAAAATAGATGTTTTTAACACATTCTCTTATGCTTAGAAAATGAAAATGATGTGATTTTGTTGACAAAATAAATGGAATTCAAAGTTAATATCTAGGCTTCAGTCCCTGGTTTTCTAATTGTAAATTCTGACAGGAATTCCTCCTGCACCCATACCCTCACGTACACCCACTCTTTGAACATGTCAATTGTGTGTGTGTGTATGTGTGTGTGTGTGTTTCATATGCTGAATGAATTTATTTTGTCTCTTTGATAAATTTGGTCCACTTTAATTTCTCATCTCTCATTGTATAGTCAGACTCACAGTCAGTGCCTGCTTCTTCAATGTTTGCAGACTCCCCCTTCCAGAAAAGAGAGAAATCACAGGACCTTGTGAGGAGAAGGAAGTTTGTTGAGTTTCTTTTGCAAGATTCCAAGACCCCCTTGTACATTTTGTACTAATGAAGACTCTGACTTTGACAGATGGGTTAATTCAGTGAGAAAAGTGGTGGCTACTCTGTGAGATGAAATCAATGAACATTTTGAACATGGTGTTTATTTCATGTTAAACAGTCTTACACACAATATCGTTTCGATCTAGCATCTAATATTGTTTAACCATCTGAAATCAAGTGACTATCTTTTAACTATCTGAAATCAAGGCAAGTATTAACTAATTCTAATTGAGTCTAATTCATATTTCAAACACCAGGTAAGCACTGGATGATGGTGGAGCAAAGGTTAAACCAGAACATTCCCATTGCCCAATAGGGAAGAGAAAAGGGTAAGTATGCACTATCTGCATTTAAAAATATACTTTTCTACTATGGCATTTTCCAATCATTTCCAGTATGGCTTATTAAAAATTATATTTAAAAAGTAGAAAATACAGCAAAAGAAGTGTTCCATTCATAATTATTTCAGTATTCCAAATAATGGTATTTGAAATAGCAAAAATACTCTTAATGGGAGGACTTGTTCCATATATTTTAGAATGATTTTAAAAATTAATGATAATTATATTTTTGAAAAAATAATTATTTCAATTAGTGTAGTAAAGAAAGAGAATGAAAAATTGTTCTTGGGTTCACAGGCCGGCACTCAGTCCGCTGAGCCACACCAGACAGGGCTGAGAAAGTCTGCTGAGGCGCAGGCTTTAGTCACCCCGCAGTACTGAGGGGCACTCATGCAGCATTTTGGGGGAGGGTCTGTAGGTTGTGGACTCATCTTGTCCACAGGATGAGTACAGTATCAGTTTTCTGGATTAAAAAATCAGTAGTTAATTTATCCAAACAGTGAAGATGTTCAAATATAATTAATGATAAAAAATGATAAACTGAGACAAATATAGAAATAAAAGTCATCCTAAACTTCCAGATTTCAGTTATCATCACTATGTGCAATAATTCTAAAGCATTAGAAAAATCAAATAAAATGCAACTATTTTAACTAGGATGTTGATGGTAAATTGTAATAATTTAAGATTTATATTAAAATTATAAGGAAGTTAATTACAGGATAGCTTCTTCTGTATTTACACTATTCCTGAAATATTTTAAAATTATATTGAATATTAGGGAAAATACTTATATCATGGGAGCAAAAATATGGATTGTCCAAACACATGAAAGTAACTATTA
>VMDR010018598.1:0-19029 GCA_007922815.1 Macrotus californicus
AACTATCTCCGTGAATCAGGCCATCAGAGAGCCCTTTCACAAGAATGGAATGATTAAGCAATGGCTTTTCATCACTCGCTCTGCCACTCACTAGAGTGAATAGATGCTGAGACAAGTTAGAAAGCAGGCAATTGCGAAGGTACATCCCAAAATATAGTTTGTTCATCCAAGTCATTTATTCTGCTTACATGTATTTATTTGGAAATATGTGAGGGACTGAAAATATTTGACTGCTCAACATCTGTCTTCTGCCTTCCGATCTAGCATCTTATTTTCTAAACTGCCCATTAGGTCACCACTTTGTTGATTCATCATTATCAAAACAGCTGTCTGCTATCTACCTTTAAATCTCCAATTCTTGTCCAGCATGTATAACAATAATGGCATTTTGGACTGTTATGACTATAATAAGAACTTAAATAAAAGTAAGTGTTCTACTAAACCAAAACCATAGCCACATTACTGATGTATGGTCAATGACTACTGACATTTCAGTGACACTTTTTTCTATAATTGGAGTTTTCATTCCAATTCTAAAATAGAGACACTAGTTTCACAAGTTTTAAAAGAACCTTTCTTCATTATCTGAGTGGGAAAATTTGACATATTCTTCATTAAATTCATGTAGATTAATCACCAACATTTCCTCAGCTAGCACTCAAAATTTATAAAACTGCATTTCCTATCTTCCCAAAATCAGTTAATCCTCAAGATAAATCTATTTGTCATTATTATTTTTAATCACCCAGGATGAAAGTTTGGAGTTGTTTTGACTTACTGTCTTTTAAACTTCCAATACCTAGTCAATGATTAAGTTTTTATAGTAAAAGATTAAGCTTCTATTGTATATTGTATGCTTAGGATAGATAGATAAAAACGCTCATACTTAAACACATCAAGAATTCACACCCTGCCTTGGCTGGTGTGGCTCAGTGGATTGAGTGCCAGTCTGCAAACTGAAATGTCACTGGTTCGATTCCAAGTCAGGGCACATGCCTGGGTTGTGGGCCAGATCCCCAGTAGGGGGCCGGCGAGAGGCAACCACACATTTATGTTTCTCTCCTTCTCTTTCTCTCTCCCTTCCCCTCTCTCTAAAATAAATAAATAAAAATCTCTAAAAAAGAAAGAAAGAAAAGAACTCGCACCCTACTTGTAGTCATCCCTTCTTCTGTATTTCTACTGCTGCTAAACCAATCTTAGCTAGCTTTCTTGATTCCAGTCTCTCATACCCAATTTATCCTAAACCATGATGCCAGATTAATCTCAGCAAAAAATGCTTTGCAAATGTTATAATCTTTCCCAAAAAATTTAATCATTCCACTTTTTCGGCAGAATTATGTTACATATTTTTAGTGGGTATTCAAAACTCTCAACAATATGTTCTGCATCCTACTTTGAAGGCCTCTGTCCACTGCCCTGAACACTCTGTTCTGTCTAAACCAGCCTACACACACTCCTACCCAAATGGCGCACGTCCCTACTATCAAACCCTAGTTCATTCCATTCTCCTTGCCTCAGATGTATACTTCACCGCATTACAGGTGTCAAAGCAGAATAATACAAGTTGAAGAATATATAATTTCATACAACTTTAGAGGCATATTGTTTAAATTAGCATTAAACACTTACTGAATAAAACTAAATATGACTTCTAAGTTATAGTCTATTATTCCAGTTAGACTGTACATACCTTGAAGCTTCCTGATTTTGAGGTATGTACAATCTAACTGGGAAATCAAATGTATATGTGAAAGTCAAGTAGATATATTTTTAAAACTCTCCCTCCTCTGTGCACAACATGTAGAGGTAGAATTCAAATAACTCACTATAGAACTTCTCTAAAATTTAGAGGGAGAAGGGGGTGAGAGGGGAAGGGTCAAGTCAAGGAACATGTCCAAAGGACCCCTGGACAAGGCCAGTGAGGTGGGGATTGTCTTTGGGAGTGGGGTTTGGGTGGGGCAGGGGAGAACGATGGGGAGGGGGAAATGGGAACAACTGTAACCGAACAATAAAAAAATTGATACTTATAGATTATTTTATCATAAGATTCCCTATTTATAAAACTTATTTTTATTTGAATAACTGAAGCCTTTACACTTTTTATTGAGTTTGTCTTAGAGTGATTCATACAATAGGAATTGATTACTATGAATCCGAGTCTTTATCAAAATTCCATCAGTACACAGAGAATTATAGAACCTGGGACTGGCAGGGGTTGACAAGCTCTCCAACACATAAAGAAGCCAAAGCGCAGAGTGTTTCTGGAAGGCATATAGTTAAGGGTTGGAAGCATAACGTCTAGATCTCATCTCGTCTCTCTGGTGCTTTTGCTAACGACATCCAGAATATAAGGTGTCAATCCCGATAACATAAGTACATTATAGGAAGTAAAATTAAACAATTATTAACCTATAGCTTTCCTCGTAACTAGACCAAGACATATGTAATAATGCCCCACCAATATAAATGATATAAGGATGCATATTTTTCTAAATTAATATTGATAATTAGAATTTTAGTGATGATTTATTTGGATGGTGAAGAGAAGCCTCCAGTCCATTACACCCTGTCTCACTTTTTGTTACCCTGTTATTTTAAAACACTTTAGTTATTAATCCTAAAGGAAGTTTTAAATGAATGAAAATTAGTTTCTAAATTTTGCCAAGCAATAGTTTTATAGAGACTAATAATAGTAGTACTAATTGGTAAAATGCTTACTATGTGGCAGATCTTTCTCAGAACTTTATATAAACTGATTCATTAAAATTATATGCAATCCCTTTTAAAGTGGATTCTACTATCAAATTTATTTCACAGAGGAGAAATGTGAAGCCACAAGGTTTAAAAAAACTTGCACAAGGGCGGCACACAGCATCATCTAACCCCAAATGTCTTCCTCTTCAGAACTGCAGTCTAATTTATATGGAAACATTTGGTTCATATCTCTTAAACTAGAGAACAGAGAAAAGCAGTTTACCATTCTTTAGTCCTCAAATCTTCAATGAAAAGTTGCAAATCTCTGGAGCTAATTGGCCTAAAATATCCTTAAAAATACTAAGAGATGACAACACACTTGTAAAATTCATAACATCCTCCATTTTGAACAATTTATTATTTTAGTAACACAAAATATGCTAATACTATTTCCTGAATTTTGATTTGACAAATGGTCTTTTTTTATTTGCTTTCTTAAGTAGTTATTCTTCTACCACCAGTTAAATTATTATTGCTCAGATTTTACTTTTCTGCTAAGCTGATTCATCAAGTCTGAAGACAGACATTCAATCGACTGAATATCTTTCTCTTTTTACTGCTTAATCTGACAAATGCAAATATGCCAAAGCAATGAAAAAAATCTCCAATCAGGAATTGTTTGTGTTGTATATGAAAGGATTTGATAGAACTGATAGAGCATACAATTCATAGCATGAGTGACTGTCTACCAGTGTTTTAATTAAAAGAGAAAAGATGTAATAAATAGAATTGATAAATCTAAGTCAGCATAGAGTCAAATTTTGACAGTCCCCAAGGCAGCCTTAATTTTTTAAAGCTTGTTCATGATTTATATTTTGAGAAAGTGGGGATTTCATTAAAAATAATTGAGTTCCATTGTGTTTTCTGCATACACAGAAATTTGATGATTGTTATCAGGCTCTTATGCTTCAAATTATTTTTGTCCATCAACTGCCTATTGTCAATACATTGCATAATGTTTAACCTCTTTACATCCCTGTCAACCTAAGGAAGTACCCAGAAATATCTCAAGAAGATGTGACAATAAATTAAGATATGTTTTATCTTCAATAATAAAAACAACAGCATTATTTAGTATATATTACATGCAAGGTACTGGCTAAGCACTTTTCATTTAATCTTCCCTTAATCCTCATAGTAGCCCTATAAGACAAAGTGCTACTTTAATTCTATTTTAAAACAAAAAACAGGCACAAAGAAGTTTAGTAAGTTATCTTATTAGGAAGTATTGGAACTCATGTTCTAACCAGGTTGCCTGGTTCTATAGTCCGTGTTTTGCCAACGCAGCAATAGCCCCTACCCGTCCTTCCTCCTGGCCCACAGCTACGGAAGGTAGATGAAACTGATCTGTGGTCAGTTTTGAACTGGGTCACCGTCGTGTATCCATCGGCGTACTCAATGCTGAGAGGTGAAAGTAAGGATCCAAGGAGAGAATAAGACTCCTGTGGTGTCAGAAAAATAGAGACCAGACTGGCAGCAGGGAGTTAGTTTCTCCTAAAATTCCAAAAAGATAGTCCCAGATTTTCTGACTTCCTCTTTGGCCTCTTCATGTTTATATGTAAATGAAGTGCATTGATAGCCTGGGTTCCTGAGTCCCAGCCCCATCCTAGGAGCCCTAGAATATTTCACTCCTTCATCCCTTCCTAAAGCTTCAAGAAGATGTCTTCGTGAGCGTGCTTCGACAACCTCACGGAGGCATGGTCATTAAGAGAAGAATTTCTTCGATGTGCAAAGAATTAAAATTTACCTTCTCAACAATTCTATCCAAAAGTAAGGTGCCACACTCCTGTGTGAAACTTTTCTCAAACCGCTCTCCAGCTCAACCTCATTGTTCTTGCTATGACCCAACTGTCACTTGTCTTGGACCAGTTTATCCCCTTAGAGATAACCAGGACAATCTACTGACATCGTTCTAAGAGTAATCGCCAAGGTACTGATTTACACATAAACATATTAGCATATACAAATTAATTATACGAAAGCTGTGCCTCGGAAAGTGTACATTTAAATAGAATTTAAATCTCTATTATGTGAGCCAAACACAAACAAACATTGTAGTGGGGGGGGGGGGGGGGGGGGGGGGGGGGGGGTGTGTGTGTGTGTGTGTGTGTGTGTGTGGCTGTGGAAGTACATTACTGAAGAGTGACTGAACAAATGGCTTATTATCTATTTTGGAAAACAGCTTATTAAATATAAATGAACCCAGAAGGCTGACATTTGACAATGTTGCCAAATGCAAAGCAAATACAAGAGAATTCAATTAAGAATTTTGAATTAAAAGATAATATTTTACTTCTTCCTCATATGGAGCATAATTATAGCTTTGCATTATGTAAAACTATTGGTTCAACTTTATAATACAGAAAATTGCTTGACACAATTCACAATTTAAATTTACTATTTCTGTATCAAACAGAAATTTTGTTTTAAAATACAGTAAACTTGTACAAATTGTAATTGGTTGCCTGAAATGGCCTGATGTCTAACAAATGCCCCAACCCCCTGCGCACTGCCCAATGCCACTGATGCCCATAAAAATGCCATCTGCCTCTGGTCATGCAACTCAGGGGATTTTTCAGCCCTGTCCGCCACCCTTGCTTACTCTCTCTGCAGTCTAGTTTGCAGCCCCCAGCTGTCGCAGCCTGCGCAGAATCCAACAGCCTTTGCACTAACGGCACAGTTGGGCTGTCTGCCAGGCTTTCCTTCCAGGTGCCCTGCCTCTCCAGGACCGCCTCGCTTCATGCATTGCCCCAAGCAGACGAGTCCCTCCCTGCCCACAGACTTCCCTGGTCTGCATTCTCGAGCCTGATTCACAGCTTCAAAGGAGGGAAATGAACTGTAATGAGCAAGTGTTTGTGCAATAAAAGTTGCAATTTCCCAACTTTCAGAGATTTTAGAGAAAATCACAGAAATGAGTGAGAATTCAATTGAAGATTCAGAAGCAGGATTTTTATATCAAAATATTTAAAGGAACATAAAACCTCTGACAAAAACACCAACTGTAGGTTGTAGCTATTCACAAGTTTAGATCACATGATTGAATGTTTAAAATATTCTTAGAGAAAAAAAGTAGCCATGTCGATGTTACCGCTACAGTGCACACAAATTATTATACACACTGACATAATAAATGTATGCACTAACTTTAACTTTCTTAAAATCACATGAACACAAAACTAGCTACAGAATGGAGGGACTTAGAGCAAAGCTGTCCAATAGGAATATGTGAGCCAGGTATGTAATTTAAAACTGCCTTGTACACAGGTGGCAAACACGAGGCCCACAGGCCAAATCCGACCCTTCACCTTGTTTCATCCTGCCTGGCACGTTGTTTCTACCTGGCGGCAGCACCAAGCTCCTTGCCCCTAGTTAAGAAGTAGTTACATTTATACAGTCCTAAAAGTACATTCAGCCCTTTGAAGGCAACTACAAGACTGACGTGGCCCCTGGTGAAAATCAGTTTGACACCCCTGTGAATCTAGTATCTATATTTTAAAATTAAAATTCAGAGGCAAATTTTATTTGATTGAATATATCCAAAGTATTATTTCTATATAAAGTCATATATAAAATGTAGTAATTGTATAAATATAATAAAATATAAAAATTATTGAGATAAGTTAAATGATTTCTTACATGGTCTTGGATCTCTCAAACTCACAGCGTATCTCAATTTGGATCAGCCACATTTCCGTTCCCAAAAGTCACATGTGGCTTGACGGCACAGTCTTAGAACATGGATACTTGCTATCAGTTTCTTATTAAAAGAATTATTTCTGTAATGAGAATACATTCTTAAAAAACTAGATGCAAAGTTTATGCTCTACCCCAAAATAATTAAAAAGAGTTAACTGTCACCAACAGAAGTTCTCATTTTATGTACTTACTTACACAGCATCAACGTGCAATCACAAGCTCTTGTTCTGAATTCTTCCTGTTGCCACACTAAAAACTGAGCTCTCTCATTCTAGGCCCAATCAAGCTGGGTTTGGGACATAAAGTTGCCCCGGCCCTGTCTATGGAAATATGGCTCTGGGACAAGGAAAGGCAGGTTAATGGAATAGTATATTCAGTGAAAAGAATATGTACAAACAAGGCTTAACAATTAGTGTGATTTCAATTCTATTTGCAATTTTAGGGATGACTTAACATTTCCACAAATTCTTGTTTCCCTAATTAACTTTTCATGCTCTCTTCTCTCCTTATCTATAACTATGAATTTAATGAGAATTGATTTCATTATAATGGTTTTCTAAGTAGAAAAGCCCTACTTTTATAAAGGTTATTTTAGAAAAGTCTTTAAATCCATGGGGAAAAATACCAACATTTTTTTTAAAAGCTAAAATAACAAAATGTCCTTCTTTAATCCATTAAGCAACACCACAGTTCCGTATTCATTTATTCCTTCATTCAACCAGCATCTTTGAATAGACATTATATGTCTTATGTTGTATGTACATAGAACAGAAAAACAACAAAGAACATCCCATCCCCTGCTAAGAAATTTACATTCTATCAAAAAAGACAGACTGTACACTGTCTGTACTCATGTTAGAAGTGTGCAAGATGCTCTGAGAGAGCTGTGAACTTGTTATTTGGGGAGACATCAAGAGGTCACCAAACCTCACTTACATGGGCCAGTTATATCTTAAAGTGGAAAGAGCTGAGCTGAGCCGAGGGATAAAATAGACATTTGAAAGCCAAAGTAAAGGAAGAGAGGGAAAAAGGAGTGTTCTTGAGAGAACTTGGTTCCAGATGAGGCAGACTTTTTCGGAACCTTAAGAAAGTTCGTCTGGCTAGTTTGTAAGTATGGGGAAAATGTGGCAAGCAATGAAGCTGAGGAATTGAATAAGCAGAAGCCAACTTTTGAAGGACACAGTAAAGCCATCCCAAGGGTTTATGTACAAAGAGTAGTTTTTCAATGGCATAAACCAAACTCTTCATTGTATTTGTTTCAACAGGATCAGGCCATATTTTCTAAAGAATCCCAGCTGCCACCAAGGAGAGGAGAGTTCAGTGATGCATTATAAAACCATGCTGGCTGTCCTGTGGATAACGCAGGGCCAGGGAGCAAACTGGGATGAGGAAACCCAGGGAGAGGATGGCATGCTTTAATAATTGGTAGCTATCTTGACATCTTGTGATTAAAGGGAAGTAAAACAATACGATAATGATTCCCAGATCTCTTGCTCTGCCACTAAAAGGGTGGTAATGCCATTTATTAAGGCAGGGGGATCATAAGTGTTAAATCAAACACACTGTGCCAAGTATTGTACTTGTTTTCTGTATTAAGGACTTTAATCTTGACAACAATTATATGAAGCGAATACTGTAATTATCCAACTTAACCGTTGCAACAACAAAGACGGAGCTAATCATTGAGATTACAAAACGAACCAGGTACCGGAGCCCAGGTTTCAGTACAAGCTGTGTCAGTTCAGGCTGCGTCTCCAGAGGTACCCATTTTGGACAGTACATTCAAAATACAGGAATCACGTAAGGCCTACTTTTCTGATATTTTGTTGTGATTCATAATGGTTTCAGAGAATGTTATATTGTTGTCATAATTTCTGAGCCATTCTTAAGATGAGATGCAAGACCAAAAGTGTTTAAAGAAACTTCATTCCACTGAACTAAAAGTCTTCCAGCAGTGTATGAATCTCTGCTAGACTAGCCAATAGGATTCTTTTAACGTGACATTGTCAAAACACGCTCACACATAAAGGAGTAACGTTAGTCACAAGGATGTAAAGTACAGCATAGAAAATATAGTCAATAATAGCCCAATAACTAGGTATGGTGCCGGGGGTACTTGAAATATCAGGAGCATAGATAACTTTGTGAAGTATATGGCTGTCAAACCTCTATGCTGTACATCTGAAACGAATACAAAATAGTACTAAATGTAAACTGTAATTGAAAAATAAAAGTTAAAAAACTTATGTTCTGGAAGGCATTTTTATATGGAGTTTTGAGTCATACTTATGAGTTATTGTTGGGTGACCATAGTCCCAGATTGCCCCATACAGCACTGGTTTATGCTGTTCCCAGCATGTAATTATTAATAGTAATAGCCCCCTCCATAACTCTCAGAGATATTCTAGTTTAGGAGATAAATTGGTGATCCTACAGGCTGGGCATGCATAAAGGAGAGAACATTTCCGTATCTTGGTACTGTGTATATTTGTGAGTGTGAGCATGTGTGGGGTGGGCCGAGAGTGTGTGTGCTGGGAAAGCATTTCTAACAACAGATCATGGAATTTCTTGTTTTACCCAGAGTCTCCATTCTTCTAAACTCCCACCTCACCTATTCCCCACTCTACCCTCCTCAGCCTATGTAGCTACAAAAATAAAGAATGTAGACCCTCTACAACAAAGCTCAAAATTTATGAGAAAAAAGTGTGGAACAGAAAGATTCAGAACGACACAGAACAAATATTCCTTCTTCCTGATTTTGGAGACCAGATTCTTAAACAATTTTAAGGACTTGGGAAGTTGAAGAGGAAAAAGTCACACAGGTAAGGAAGCAAGATACAGAACCCACATCAGCACAACCCAGGCCAAGATTCCAAACAGAATCCATGCTGTGTTATTTCATACACAACTTTCCAGTATGATCCACTGTCAACAGTCACGCATGCTTCACCAGCTGGTTAGTTTGATGGGACTGTACTCGGTCCTTCCACATGCTCCATCAGACCTGCCCGTGCACACAGTGTGCTGTCCAGAGGTCCAACACACTTAAACAGCTTTCCATCTTGGGAGGTGAGGGACGGGAAGAATTATGTAGAGGAAAAACCTTTCCCTTGACTAAAGTGAGATTAGAATGTTATTAAACATTTAACTTGATTGTGTTTCATTGGAAGGGTTATTATATTTCATTTCCAGGTGCTTCTCAAGAAAAAAATAAAATTATATGATAGTTTGACTCCCTGTTTACTCCATCCTCTGAGGGGGACCAATACTCCATGGCAGTAGCAAGGAGAATACGAAATATTGTCAACAGATTACCATAATCCAGATTACCTGGATTACTGTAAAACCAGACCAACGTGCTTAGTGTACCAGTAACGAGCCTTTATGTTCACTCCTCCAAATCAGCCTCAAACAAGGATGTTCATTCTAATTATTCCTTTTCAACATCATTTTGGAGTTTCTAGCCAGTGCAAGGAAGCAAGAAATAATGAAAGACATACAGATTGGAAAAGAAGAAATAAAGCATCCCTACTTTTAGACAATATGCTTGTTTATATATTAACTTCCAAAGAGTCTACAGAAGCTACTAGGACTACTGAGTTTAGCAAGTTTGCAGGATACAGTCAGTATATTAAAAAAATTAGCTGTGGTTCTATATGCTAGTAATGAGCAACTGGAAATTGGAACTGAAAAAAATCCAGAAAACATTAAATACTCAGTTACAAATCTAACAAAATATGTGCAAGATCTGCACCCTTAGAAACTACAAAACACTGATGAAAGAAAATGTAAAAGTTTAAAGAAACATAATATAAGGGGAGACTCCCCCCAAAAAATGGAATTATCTTCTGATGGGCAGGCCCCTTGTAATACAGGCTTCCCCCCCGCTAGGTGAGTGTTCTAGGAACCCACCTGTATCAGTGTACCAGCTGGTGTTATTGTGAGAGGCTGCATTTGGTTTCAGTGAATTTTTTTGAAGCTTCTTTTCAATGTGTCTGCCCATTTCATGATGGGTGATTTAGGAGGGCACCTTCCCACACTGCACTGAGTGTTCAGCAGTCTTTGACCAAAAACAGCATGACCTCCATGCCCAACTCTCTCTATTCATCCAATTAAAAATCCTAATCAGGAGTACCGAAATGTATGTCTTTCTCTCTGCTGTTTCTAAATGTGCAACTTACCTAGCACCTGATACTTCTGTAACTAATTTTGGGGTCACAAGGAGTGAGTCAACTTGAAAATCAAGTGGACACCAAGAAAGGAGAGCACAGACATGTATTTTGGTCAGATCTTTGAACCATGAATCAATTCATTTTATTTCTTTCAACAAGATTGGGTCATATTTTCTAAAGTCTCCCAACTGACGCTAAGGAGGCTTATATATAATAAAACCCAAACTGGAATAATCCATGTTTTTTTTCGAAACCTGTACCAATGTCTTCTGCATCTTCCATCTAAAAACATGGCATCAAGATAGTTCCTACCTTGTGATATGATAACTCAACTCTTCTCTCCCACTTTTGGCCTGTCTCGGTTTCCTTGGACATTACAACATCTCTAAAGAGGAGCATCCCGTAGCAGTGTAAAAACACACTATCTAATTGCAAAGCCTATTGTTCAGAACAACTCACAAAATACATGTTCATTATGTTATTAAATACCTTGGGGATTTCACAAAAACAACTCCCAAAAATCAGTGCAGATTCCCCTTCACATCTCAGTGCCCTTCTGTCCTAATTGGAGCTGTAGTATTGTGAAAGATTTATTATTTCTTTGGTTGCTGGTGCCTGGACACTTGAGAATAAAAGTGCATGCAATGCTGTTATACTAGAAAAAAAGTTTTAAGGGCTGTCTTATTTAGATAATCCATTCTTGTAACAGAAAGTTTTTGGATCACCCAACATAGTTATTTCCTTTTATCTTTTAATTTTTTTACATCAATTTTTATTTTATTTGAAAATACACACCTGTTGTAATTTTTAAGTAAAACAATAATTACCTGCAAACAGCTTCACTGACTTGGACTGTTTTTAAAGTTTTGGGGAAAAACTATCATAGATTCCTCCACCTTAACACTATAGCAATACAAATATTTGTGGGTTGCCTTATAGAGGTTGTCTATGCACATATTTTATATAGTTATTTTCAAATTTAATATTCATTGCTATGTTTTTCAATTTAACATTTTAATGTAATGTTTCTATGTTGATACATAGTTTGAATAATTATCATTTTCATGTCTTCATAAATTTTGCCACATTTCCTACTATTACCTTTCAGAGAAAACATGTTTATCTCATCAATTCTCTGCAGAACATAATTTTAGATACTTAATCAAAACTTAAATGTAGAAATTTTTCTTTAGCAGAGCATTTACCTCTGGCATCTATTGAAGAACACAGGGCATCCAAACTCTAAGTCCAATGTGCACTGGGTCAGAGGCACCCACTCAGCAAGGCTCAGTCTCCTGTTTCAGTTTGAAATGTCAATTTCTTAGTTGAAGGCCCAGGATATCTGTCTGCCCACCCTCCTCAAGTCAACTATGAGGAGATAGTACATCACCTATCAGTGGCCAGCTGCTTGCTACATACCTAGACCAAGCCCACTAATATACACTGAGTCTGGCATTGGCTTTAATTTTTTAAATATTACAAAACTCATCCAGGCCCTCAAATTTTAAATTCTATCTCACATCTCCAAAACACTCATACTGAACACTCCTCTCTCATAGACATTTTCCAATTTATTTTTCACAAAGTCAACTTTTCCTTTCCTACCAATTCGCTCCATGACATTGCTCACTTTTGGAGGCAATCTCAGAGGCTGTCCTCAAAAAAAGAAGAAGAGGTAGAGACCTATTTAGTAGTGAGGATTCCTTACTGTCTTTAAAACCTCAAAGCACCGATATGAGAATAAAAGTATTATAGCTAACATTTTTTGAGGACTTAGATTAGTGAAGCACAGTACATAGCACTTTATATATATATTTTTAAATTAATTATCACAAAATCTTAGGAGGTATTATGATAAGCTTCATTTTTGGGGGGGGAGGAACCAGAGTTTTTAAGGTTTATTAATAATTTACTCAAGATCACATAAAGCATAAGCATTAATGTTGAGACAGGATTGCTGTTTAATTCTACTTAACCTAAAAGTCAACAAAGGGTAACTCAAGAATTAAATAATAACATCACTCAGAGGAGATGAGAAAATGAGAGCTTGTTCATTATAAGAAAACAGACTAAGTAATATATTTTCTGCATACTTTTCTGTGAAATAGATTATACCTCCTCTCATTCCCCCACACACCCATGCATAATGGGAAAATTTATAAATGCACCTTTTCTAGACTAGGCTTCAGAATCTCCCCCAAGACAGTGGTCTAGGCAGCCATCCCCATTACCTGGGGCAGGCTGAAAACGTGACCTGACTGGACACTTCCAGAAGGGCAGCTATGGTCTGTGTCCTAAACAAAGAGTATGGGATAATATCATCTCCTCCATAACAAACTCTTGAGAGGATTAAATGAGCTAAAACAAAGTTCAGATAACTTGATAAACATTTACTCCACAGAAAAATATTATTATGAGCCAGGCTCTGTTCTACATGTTTAAGATACAGATCAGAAAACACAACAAAGATACATCTGCCTCGTGACCACCCCCTTTCACAAAGCTTAAGGTGACCAAAGACTATTCTCCAAACGCCATTTATTCACTGTCATTTATTCATCTATTTATTCATCAAATGTTTTCGACATGCATTCTTGATTATCCACTATGTGCCTTGGCTTGAATATTTAAAAAATGAGCTGAACTTTGTTTGAAGGATATTAAAAGATGCAAACCCTGACTTCAAAAAACAATTTTACTCAATCAAGAAATCTCAATTGGAATAAACACAGCTAACTATAGTAAAATTTGTGAGGCATTATAAAATAGGTAAATGTAACAGCTACAGAAGTACAAGCAATATTGACTCTACCTGAAGACATGAACCTTGATTTCAAATATAAATATATAGTCCTGACTGGTGTGGCCCATTGGGTTGGGTGTCATCCAGGGAACTGAAGGGTCACCGGTTTGATGCCTGGTCAGGACACATGCCTGGGTTGTGGGCCAGGTCCCTGGTGGGGGGCATGTAAGAGGCAACCACTCAGTGTTTCTCTTACACATCAATGTTTCTTTCCCTGTCTTTCTCTCACCCTTCCCTTCTCTCTAAAAATAAAAAATAAAATCTTTAAAGTACACTATAAAGGACACATGGACATAACCAAGGGGGAGGGTGGGAGTGGGGAAGGGGGGTGGGATTGGCTGGGGTGGGGAGCTGGGGGGAGAAATGCAAACTGTAATTGAACAACAATAAAGTAATTAAAAAATAAAATAAAAAATAAAGTATAAATATATAATGTATTTATATCTAAAACATCTCAGTAGATGTGAGTATTATTTTAAAGGGTAGTGTCCTTTGTCATCTAGTTTTAACTGAAATTTCATCTCAATTACATTTGTTTGCATTTTAAAAAAGAAAAATACACCATTACTCCACACGGCACTTAAATAGATGTACATTATATACTAAGCATGTGTGGTAAGTGACTCAGTAGGGCACAGCTGTCACACATCCAGCCCTACATTCTCTGAAGGAACGCTGGAATTCAGAGGTGCATCTGGGCATGCCTCACAGGTTTAATTTAATTAGCACAGTTCTGACCTTTGTATAATACTGACACATAATCCTTTTCCCCTGAGGACTCGCCTGCTCATTATGTTTTCTGTCTGGAGCTTAGAACATATTGATTTCTAATTGCCAGTTTATAAAACTGTCAAGTCATGTCCGTCAAGTGTTTTCAGGCAAACGGCTTAAAAGTTATACAAGTCAACTCAAGTGATGGCAGCATGAATTAAAACCTGCACTTGCAAAGGATGCAGCGGATGTGAAGGCCGAGTCCGGGACTGCAAAAGTGACCATGAGAACAAGGGTACAGGACCGCTGCGGCTCTAAAATGAGCTGCCACCATAACAAGCTGATACATACTGGTCAGAAATTTTAGATTTTATTATGATAAACAATTCTCTAGAAAGTATGAGTAAACTACATACACACATATAGAGTATTTTATGCAAAATACAATAATTCTACTGAGTATATGACCTATCTGGGAAACTTTAAAAGGCCTTGTGTGACAATTCAGACATCTGATACATTCATATACTTAAAGTTGTGCATATAATTTAGAATTAGAATCACCGGGGGGTAACAGAGACCTAAAATAATATTGAATAAAGTAAGACAGAATTTTATTTTTTAGTTGGTTACCGGGAGGAGGTAGCTGTAGTCCAGAAGCCCTACTGTACCAAGGTCCCTTCCAGCTCTTTTCTTTACCATCAGTAGGGTGTAGTTCTTATATTCATGGTTTAAAAGGGAAGTTAGACTCATGGTTCATCATACATCTCTTTTGTAAACATCTTTCAAACCTCAGAAGACTTAGTAAAAATCACAGTATATTATAACAAAATTCAGATCGAGTACTGGAGATCAGAAATATCAAGTAATATATGGATATGTAAGGTCTTTTACATTGAAGTTATTCTAAGCTGCAAAATAAGACCATCTCCCAGGACTGAGGGCATCAAGACATCTATTCCCAGTACTTTTGAGGGGTGGGGGCTGGCCGACAAAATTAATTAATCTCAGGAGCGTGCTACTAATTCAGTGATGTGCAGTGCCTAACAACAACAACCACCAAAAATGTTTCTGCAACATCAGACAAGGTAATAAATAAGTGTATTCCCTTGTTTTTAGCTGTATCCACCACAAATTAATATAGTAAAACTAGTTATCCTGTTATACTAAATCAGTAGTCAGTTTTATGTGCTATTGATTAATTTAAAATGGGAAAATAAACTATTATTTAATAAGACCTTTTTGACAAAACCTTTTCCAATAATAAACTTTCTAAGTGAAAAGAATAGAAGCTATTACAGGGATTCTTGGTGATATAGATGGGAAACGGCCCATTTTGAGAAATAACCATACTTTACATCTTTGTGGAAAATCATTTCAGTTAAGTAGAACTTCTCCATATTTAGGTTCTTTTTCTGAACAGTTGAAAAGTCATCAGTCTACTTTTATAATAATTAGTATTTTAGTGCAAATATAAAAAAATTTAATTGGCCCCCCGTGTTTTTATCAGAGGTAAGTTGTGAGGAACAATAAATAGCTCTTCTCTCATCATGTCACAGTGTCCTGAGGTAGCTAACAGTGCCCTCAAACAAAGCAGTTCCTGAGATTTTTAAAGCTTAGCCGCAGCATTGGAACACATTTGTAATAAACAAGTAATAATACATCATCTGATATTCTGATATTCCTGTCAAAACAACTACAAGGCTGATTTCACACACACACACACACACACACACACACACACACACACACACACACACACACACACACACACACAGTTAAACATCACTGTTGGCTGAAACATTTCCCTCACAGAGCTTTCTCTCACCGCTGTGATTCTGAAAACAAAATCTTACTGTTCCATAGTGAGTTACACAGCAAAACCAAGGAGACTGTACTAGAAATCAACAACTCAAGGTCTAGTTCCAGATAAGACAAACTGCTTCTAGCATTAGACCAAGGAGGGGGTTTCTAAGAAGGGGGCATGCTTCTCCAGAACCGTGCAACACAGTCAATCATTTGAGTATAGGAAGAAAACATATTATGTAAAATATAGTTTAAAAATGTCTTACTGACATTCACTATATGAATTGATGGTAGTGCATGTATAAAATATGAATATCCTATAAGCACATACTTGAGAACATCATTGATAGACATGTGCAATCAAAAGTCTAGAGACCACCATGTAAGGCAGCTAGAGGGCTTTTCCTAGTTTGTGGTTTTACAACTTATTCTGAAGTAGTCATTTAACTTCTCTGGTGGAAGGAGGCTGAGAGTCATTAACACAGCAAAGCCCTTAGAAGCAGTAGATAAGGGAGTAATTAGAGTGTGCAGCAAAGGCAATAAGGAGCAGAGATGAATTGGACAGCACTCACCTCACCTAAGTGGGACTATTTACTCCTCAGCTCTAGCTGTTGGGGGCTCTGCAAGTAAGTACCGTATTTTGCCATGTATAATGTGCACCCACGTTTTTGGCCCAAACTTTGAGGAAAAAAATTTTTCATTTTAATTTTGAGTTCAATTTTTTATTTATTTATATTTAGGTACTTTTTTGTATTATAAAAGAATTTTAGCATTTACTTTTGAATATATGGTACAAGAAACTTTAGGTCATAAATAATTACAAAACACAAGAACAGATATAAGGTACAAGAAATTTTATGTGTACTGCCCATGTATAATGTACATCTTTATTTTTCCCTTAAAAGTTTGGGCAAAAAGGTACACATTATACATGGCAAAATATGGTACATTCAGAGTAATCCAGAGAATCCAAAAATTTAGAGTTTATATTAACTTTCAAGGGTTTTCAAAGACCGTTTAGGGGAAAAAGACAAACAGCGAAACAGAGCATCACGGTCGCCAAGGCCCTGTGGGGTGCAGGCTGCTCAAGCACACTGCCTGGGAGCATGGCCTGGAGAGCAAGGCACACAGAGCACAAGTCTCAGCTGACAGCTCTATCACCAACAGTTTGTTTGACTTGGCTCACTTCCTAGTTAGGCTCAACTTGTTTTCTCATATGTAATATGAGAATAACAAGAGTCTGTCTTTTGGGTTGCAGTGAGGGTCAAATGACAAATGCATGCAAGCTCCTTTAGCATCCTGCCCAGCAGGTGGTAAGTACTGTGTCTCTGTTATAACAGCTGAGTTTTTATTACGTACCAACCACTGTCAGTAATAACACTTGGTTTAAATTCTTTCACCAGCCTTTGAGAACAACATTATCTGTGTTAAAAAAGAGGACGCTGAGGATCAGAGAGACATAAAATGTGCCTTAAATCACTACTGAATAACAGTACTGAATAGAGTTGCTGGGATTAGGGTTACTGAATCCCAAGGCCTGTGCTTCAAGCTCTTTATAGCAAGCTATTCCTCTTCTTATCTGTGGAGTCAGCATCTTCTGTACTGGAGAAGCAGGTGAGTGGTTTCAGACTGCGATTTCTTAGTTCTATTTAGAAGATAAAAACAAAATGCTATCTTTTCTTCCGATGGTTTATGATCTGAAAACTTCACCCAATAAAAAATCTTATTTTCAAAACTGTGTTCTGCTAAGCCTGAGACCTTGATTAGCTCATACAAGAAAATAAAAACAAGGATTCCTCAAAGAAGTAAACAGACTATGTAACATAATTATTGATATTGCCAAATTAATTAAAAATTACACCATCTCCTTTTACTGAAAATAGTCTGACTTCTCATCTAGGAACACTATAATCCCCCTTTTACCTTCATTTCAGATTAATATCCTGAAGAGAAAAATGTAAATTTATCTGTGTAAGAGGAATGTCATTTAATATTTATGTAGGAAACATGTAACTTCAAATTTATTAGGAGAAAATAATCTGTTTAAAGCTTACTAGTTGTTCATTATGTTAGAAGCAATTTCTTCCAACATTTTATTTTTAGTCTCCATGCCAGGGAATGAAGATTGAAGCAAGACTATCCTCTCAATGTTACTCAAACCCAAAATTTCCAGCGTTGTATTTTATTTTCCATGCTCTGGGCCAGAAGATTGCAAACTATGGCCTGCAGGTCAAAATTAGTCTTCTATTTGTTTTTGTAAATAAAACTTTATTGGTACTTTATTCTTTTTGAAGCAATTGTGAATGGGATTGTTTTTCTTGATTTCCCTTTCTGTTTGTTCATTATTGGCGTATACAAATGCCACTGATTCCTGGGTATTAATTTTGTATCCTGATACATTACTGAATTCATTTATCAGTTCTAGTAGTTTCTTGGTGGGATCTTTAGGGTTCTCTATGTACAATATCATGACACCTGCAAATATAATGACAGTTTTATATCTTCCTTTCCAATTTGGATGCCTTTTATTTCTTCTTCTTGTCTGATTGCTGTGGCTAGGACTTCCAGTACTATGTTGAATAAAAGAGGTGAAAGAAGACACATTTGTCTTGTTCCCGATCTAAGGGGAACACTTGTAGTGGTTGCCAGTTGAGTATGATGCTGGCAGATGTTTTGTCATATTGGGCCTTTATTATGTTCTTTCTAAGTATGTTCCCTCTATTCCTACTTTGCCGAGAGCTTTTATCATAAACAGGTGCTGAATTTTATCAAATGCATTTTCTGTATCTATTGACATGATCATGTGGGTTTTGTCCTTCATTTTGTATATCTGGTGTGTCACACTTACTGATTTGTGAATGTTGGACCAACCTTGTATCCCCAGAATAAATCCTACTTGATCATGGTGTATGATCTTTTTGACGTATTGCTGTATTTGTTTCACTAATATTTTGTTGAGGATTTTAGCACCTATGTTCATCGGGGATATTGGCCTATAATTTTTTTGAAGTGTCTTTACCTAGTTTTGGAATTAGAATAATGGCTTCATAAAATGAGCTTCAGAGTCTTCCTTCCTCTTGAAATTTT
>VMDR010018599.1:0-19027 GCA_007922815.1 Macrotus californicus
GTTCATTTAGACGCCATCTTCGAACGTGAGGGCGTCACAACCCAGCAACAGTTCATGAAAGCTGTCATGGACATGGCGAGGATTTTAAAATATTCGCTGGTTTGATACACAAAAGTGGTATCTCATTTTAATTTGCTTTATCTGTTTTTAATCTAATTGTGTTTATTCTTTTATGAATTGTCCATGTCTTTTGCATATTTATCTGTTAGAGGCTTTCTGTTCTCTCCCTTCGTGGGCGTCTTTATAATAGGAATGTGCTGCCATACTTGATGTATTTTTGTTTCCTAACTTGTTGCCTTCCTTTTAATTGTGGTTATTCCTTCGGGGAAAACTTTTAACTTACACGTACATAGTGTTTGTTTTTCCTTTGCATTTATTCTGCGGCTTTTAGGCTTAAAATGTGCCCCCTGACCCCAGTATTCAAAAGCTCGGTATTAAAGACAAAGATTATATGGCTTCTTTGAATGTATTTAACCCTTACTCTACCTAAAGTTTATATTCTTTACAAAACGTGGAAACCAAAATGAATGAATTCTTCCCCAACCGTCAGTCCACAGTCCCAATACCAATTACTGAATAGTTGTTTTCTTGGTTACTGACTGGTGATGCTTCCATAAAACACCACACGCACACTATGAAGGTAATTTATTACTGTGCCTTTAACACAGCGAGGTTTGCTCCAACGTAAAGGATTACTGCCTTAAATTTAAATGTTACCAGGGCTGAGACTCTTATCAGAGCAGTCTGTACTGAGTCAGCCCTGCTCAGTCCACCTAGTGAATTTTATCAGAGTTCATCACCTCCCCAGGGGCCCCGACTGCTGAAACCCAGTGACTGCCCCACCCCCTTGGATTAGCTCTCTTACACCAGCCACGGTGTCCTTTCTCAATTATCAACAGTGTTTGCCTCTGAAGTGGCAACATACTTTCCAAATGATCTACCCCTCCTCCACCAAAACAACACAAGTGCTCAGCGACTTAGCAATGCCAGGGATAGAGTGCCTCCCAATTCTGGCCAAGAAGAAACACAAGACTGATTATTTCACTCTTATCCCATCAAAATTTGTGTCTATTTGCCATTCTCAGAGGGCAAGACTGCACTCTCTAGTTGCTCAGGTAGCAGCAATCTATCACACAAAAGTCCTGCAAGGCTGACACTAAACAATTTGTCAGAGGCCACCACTCTACCTGACATACAAGGTCTGTCCGGAAAAAGGCCAGGCATTGTTAATATAACAAGAATGTTTGATGTAACCTGGCAGCCAAGAAGAGTGGACTGGAATGCACATGTGTGCGCAATGATGACTTCACTGCACTAGTCAGTGGGGGTGGTAGATGCCATTGAGTGAGCACGTGTGCTGTGTGGCTGTCACATTCAAAATGACTGAGTGAGTAGAGCAACAAATCTGCATCGAATTTTGCATTAAGCTTGTACATTCCTCCACAGCAACTATTTGGATGATTCAGAAGGCCACAGCTATGGGCACTGGTGACTGGCAGCTTCGTCACAATGCACCTGCTCATGCATCACATCTCGTGCAGAGATTTTTGGTGAAACATCAAGTCACCCAGGTGAGTCAGCCACCCTGAAGCCCAGATTTGGTGCCCTGCAACTTCTAGCTTTTCCCAAAACTTGGAAAGGGAAGAGATTTCAGACCATTGATGAAGTTCAGGAAAATACAATGGGGCAGCTGATGGCAATTGGGAGAAGTATATGAGGTCCCAAAGTACCCACTTTGAAGGGGACTGAGGCATCATTGTCTTACATGCAATATTCCTTGCATCTTCTTCAATAAATGCCTCTATTTTTCATAGCACATGGCTAGATACTTTCTGGACAGACCTTGTATTATCTTCTTATTGTTGCTGTAATAAATTTCCATAAACCATAGACTTAGTAACATAAAACAAAATAAATTTATTCTCTCACAGTTCTGGAAGATAAAAATCTGAGCTGGGTTTTAATGGGTTAAGATCAAAATGTCAAGAAAGACTGTTTTCCTTTTAGGTCCTGGGAAGAATTCTTTTTCTTTTTTCTCCCAGGTGCCAGAAGCCACCTGCATTTCTTGGCTCATGGTCCCATACTCAATATAAAAGCCCACTGCCTGCTATCTTCAAATCTCCCCCTGGCTTTCCTGCCTCCCTCTTTCATTTATAAGGATCCTTCTCTTTATATTGGTCCTTGCTTGACAATCTGGGATAATCTCCCCATCTCAGAATCCTCAATAACATCACAAAGTCCCTTTTGCCATGAAAAGTGACATATTTAGAGATCCCAGAGATTAGAATACGGACATATTCAGAGGTCAGTATCCTGCTTATCACACTAAAGTTGAACTAATTGAGTAAACCTGACCCCATAAAGGTAGTAATTTCAAGTCCAACATAGGATCAGTATGTTAATACTTGTATATGTGTGTATTGGGAGGGTATCTTTGCCTGTCTTTTTCTTTTATAAATTTTTTGTTTGGTCATTCAGAAAAAAGCAGAACAGAATGGTGTTTAACTGTCCCATTAGTCTCTTACACTGATCTGACTGTCTAGCAAGTTACTTGATAAACTCTCAGTGCCTCAGTTTTCTCATCTATAAAATGGTAAAAATGACCGTCCCTATATCACAGAGTTGTTGTGTCCATTCAGTAAATTCATTTATATAGAGAGCTTAGAAGAAGGTCTAATATACAATATACAGAAAATAATCAGAAAGGGTTAGCTGCTGTCGTCCTCCTCATCATCTATTCATTTAATATCTCGAGTCTCAGGTACTAGGATTTGTACTAGGATTTAATGCATTTTCTTTGAAGGTGCTCAAAGCTAGGAGAGGTGATGGACTTTTAAATCAATTTCTGAGTGACAGATCATACTTTGCTAAAGGTAAAACGTTTATAGGTACACAGAACACTGAGGAACTGATTCTGAGGCTGTGGCATGGTGTGTGTGTGTGTGTGTGTGTGTGTGTGTATGTATGTAGGGAGCAAGATATGGTAGGAGTAATGGGTAGGAGTTTAATGTGCGCTTAAGTCCTTTTAAAGACTAATCAATGTGATACTACAGTGCCTTAAAAAATACCTACAAGTCCTGGCCAGGTGGCTTACATGATTGGAGAATTATCTGGTAAACCAAAATGTTGCAGGTTGGATCTCCAGTCGGTGCTTGTGGGGGAGGCAACTGATTGATGTTTCTCTCTCTTCTTTCTCTCTCCCTCTACCTCCCTCAATTTCTCTCTCTTCCACTCTAAAATCAATTTTAAAAAATACCCTTGGGTGAGGATTTCTAAAAAAAAAAAAAACCCTATAATTTTAACCCCCATATTAATTTCTAAAAGCAACAGGAAAGAGGCAATATAAAATAGAATAGAGTTATTGTTACTAAGAACCAAAGGAGATGAAGTTTACAGACCCAAAACAAAGAAGGCAGAGATGCCTGGATAGTTTGGGACTAACTAAAAGACTCAGAAAGCAAGAAGATGTCATTTTAATACAACATTAAAAGAACCATCCCACAGCATACAGAGGAATCCTTTCATTCTGTGCGTAAAGAGACTGGAATCCGGGTTTACCTGAAACCACAGCTACTGGACGGAAGACCAGAAAGCAAATCCTGGTCTCATGACATGATAAGGACCCCTGTGGGCAAAACAGAGCTGCCTCCAATTTGAGCTACAATCTTTAACAAGTTTTCTTCTGTCCTCTCCACTTTTTAACAGTATAATGCACTCCCCTGCCATAGCTACACTGCTTTTGTGAAGAATAACTCCTTTTTTGTTATGATAAGGAGGCATCTTTACCTTCAATAATTTTGTTTTATAATTTAGTAACTGGTAATAAATAAGATGTTCAAGGCCTTTGCCTCTTGCTTTAAGGTGGGAGTGCATGTTCAATGAACTCAAAAATTTTCTTAATTCAGTTCTCACAAGAAACACTGTGGTAATGATTTCCAGCATTTTATGTAAGGAAAATGAAACTTAAAATAATTCAGCAATTTGCTCAAGTTTACGTAAGTAGTAAGTGGAGGAGCCAGGATCTGAACCTACTTCCGCTTGTTTGAACCACTTGTGACCTTATGCCTTTGACGTGGTGGTTTGTGGATTTATTTCCTAATTTAACATTCTGCAGAGGTGACTTGGTCACTAGAAATGAGAAAAATCACGAACTAAACTTTGCTGCTTCTCTGACAAAGTGGCCACTTGTCCCCTGTGATGTCCTATGGAAAGACTCCTTGGCTAGATGCAAATTAGGTCAGGTGAGAGACTGAGGGAGCAGTGATTAATGTGCTCTCCATTGGCAGATGCAATCAGGTTCTTTCTGTCAGCCTGTGCCCCAGAGAGCAGAGAGATGTAGCTGGAGGAACATGTCACTTTCTGACTGTCCAGTAAATGTCCACAGAAAATAAGGATCATGGTATCAGTATCGCTTCCAATAGCTAATGTCTCAAAAAGACTCACCTTTCAGAATGAAGTTTAAAAAAAATAATCACATAGATATCCTAATAATTTTGAGACAGAATTCTTGTTAAAGACATTAAATGGGATTTGGAGGCCACTTTTCTTGAACATCTCATTAGTATTTTCCGCAAAAGAACACAAACAGCAGTAATATTTCATATTGTTATATTTTTTGTGTGTAGTTAATTCTGCTTTTTCCCAAGTCATTCTTTTTAACATTCTCTCCATTCATTCTTGAAATTGTTGTTTAAGAATGGTGGTGAGCTCTGGATTTATCAGAACTTTGCTTCTTAGAGCAGAGGTATTATAGTATTACAGCTATGCACAGTAGAATGTCGATTATTCCAGTTAAGGAAAGAGAAGAGGGGTGTGGCGTGCCTTCCAGTGTTTGAAGGTCTGCCATATGAAGAGGAAATAGATATGCCGTTCCTGGGACTAGTGTCAAAATGATGGAAAGAAAGAGCCTTGAGGGAAACTGGGCATTCAGAGCATATTACAAGGAGGCAATTTGAGATAAAAAACAGGAAATACTTTCTAACAAGCAGTGCTATTCCACAATAAAATAGACTTCCTTATGAGGTAATGAGCCTTCCATCTTGAGAAGCATGCAAGCAGAAAAGGAAAGATTGCCTATTGGAATAAAAGATTAAAACAAATGACCTTTAAGGCCCTTCCTAACTCTGAGATTATAAATCTATGATATAAAATATATATAGTAAAAGATGTCTATGTCTAAGATATGGGTCACATACCCAAAATCTTTTATGTCAACAATTTTGTCTATAGATGCTACATCAACCTGCTGAATTAAGGATTTTCTGATTAATAAGTAATTAAAATCAAAATTAATAACTACATAAATATTCATTAAATAATGAAATATAAAAGAGAATAACAGTATTGAGAAAGATGACTTTCTTCTTCTTTTTTCTAAACAATACAGCAAGGCAATTTACTGAGGAACCCTTTTTTTTCAATCTCTCTGTTCACTTCAGTCAGCTCCCTTAGCAGAAGAGTGAAAAGGAAGGAGACAAACTGAGTAACAGCTAAATGGGCCACGGTTCCCTCATTATTATCTAGCAGGCTAGTCCAAGTATGGCTACACGGTGGTGGTGACAAGGTCCTAAAGTAGTAAGAGAGAGGCCCTGGCCAAGTAGCTCAGTTGGTTAGAGCACTATCCCGATACACCAAGGTTTGTGAGTTTGATCCCCGGTCAGGGCAGATACAAGAACCAACCATTGAATGCATAAATAAGTGAAACAACAAACTGATGTCTCTCTCTCTCTCTTCCCCCCTCTCTCCCTACTCCCCACCCACTTCCCTCTTTGCCTCGCTTCCTCCCTCTAAAAAACAAAAATTTAAGAAATAAAATTTTTGTAAAAAGTAGTAAGGAAGAGCAAGCTCCAAAGTATAAGCACTTTTCAAACTCTACTTCATCACATTTGATATTACCTCCTTGACAAAGCAAGTGTTACGAGTTTAACTGTATCCTCACAAAATCCATAGGCTGAGGTCCTAAACCTCAGAATGAGAACTTATTTGGGGTTGAGGTTTGTGCAGATGTAATCAGTTAAGATGAGGTCATACTGAAGTAGAGTGGATGCCTATTCAATGTGACCTTATAAATATGACCTAATCCAATATTTCCCTATAAAAAGGGGAAATTTTGAGACAGACACACAAGGAGAATACCATGTGACATTTGGAATTACATCACAAGCCAAGGAACTACCAAAAGCTAAAAGAAAGGCTGGAACAGATCCTTTCCTAGCATTTTCAAAAGGAACGTGTTCCTGCCAACATCTTGATCTTCGACTTAAACCCTAGAATTGGGACACAGTGAGTGTCTGTTGTATAGACCACCCAGGTCATGGTACTCTATCATAGCAGCCCAAGCACATGACTGAACAAGCCCAGGGCAGTATGGGAGTAGATAGCTAAAAGCATAGGTACAAGGAAGCATGAGCAAATTGGGGACTAATCCTGCAGTAATAGGGACAGTAAAAAGGTAAATCAACAGGAGAAAATTTCTGGTATATTCAGTTAAGTACACGCATTCAAATTGGTGGGCTGTAAAATCATTTTCAGTAGCTTCTCTGTGTTGCTATGCTATCAACTTGACCCACAGGTTCATTTGTTTCATTTTTCTTTCTTTTTTTAAAAGATTTTATTTCTATTTATTTATTTTTAGAGAGAGAGAAAGAGAGGGTGAAAGAGAGGGAGAGAAACATCAATGTGTGGTTGCCTCTCGAGTGCCCCCTACTGGGGACCTGGCCCACAACCCAGGCATGTGCCCAGACCGGGAATCGAACCGGCGACCCTTTGCTTTGCAGTCTAGCACACAATTTACTGAGCCACACTTGCTAGGGCTGTTTCATTTTCCTTTCGATTTTAGGGATACATTTTTCAATTATTAATTTTGTTTCAAAATTATGTAAATTATTTATATCATCCCAGATTCAAATCTATAAGACAAGGTACACTCAAGGAATTCTAACTTTTATGGCTGCTCCTACCCTGGGAGTAGATCTGATCTGTAGATTGTGTATAGGAGTCCTTTTCTTCTTCATACCTATCTTATTATCACATTGAATACCCTTACCACATTGAATTTTAATTCTTGAACGTTCTTATTTCTTTCCTAATCTTGTAAGCTCCTCAACAACAGGAATCATGTCTTATTTTACTCTCTGTCCTCAATGCCTAACTCAGTTTATTCACTTAATTATTTATAAATTCAGAAAGTGTTTATTTAGGGTCTATTATATGCTAGAACTTGGAGACAAGATAACAAAGAAGACAGAGTTCCTGTATTTACAGAGCCTACAAATCTAAAAAGCATAAGTATGAATAAGTGTGGTAAATATTACAGAAGAACTGCTCTAAAAATGCTTATTCAAATTAATGCTGTTTTGCTGCCAAAACATTGCTTGGATAATTCTCATTATTTTACCTCTATAAAGTTGAATATGACTTGAAATAGGACTTGAACTTACTCGTCTAGTTGAATTTGTGGTCCACAATTTCCTAATTTTTTCCCCTGTTGAACTGACAGTGACCAATCACTTAGTTGGCATGAGGAGCAAAGGTGGTTTGGGGATGCCACAGCTTTCAAACAACACTTTCTGCAGGGTCACTGCACAAGTCAATCACATATAAACAGCAGAAAGAATGTCAGATTAGCTGGGGAAAAGGGGCAAGAGTCATAAACATTGAAATTAAACAAAAAAATTGGCACCATTCAACAGATTAACTCTGTTTATTTTTTTAAAAAAGGAGCCCAGGCCCCTTCAGTCACAGAATTTAATGAGGAGCTACAGCAAAGTAAGGCTCTTCAATTATTCATGGCCACACCTCAGTAACAAGCAATTATTGCATTCCTTTTGGGGATGCAGTTGGCATAGAACATGGACCCAGATGTCTTTACAGGAACCTATACAAACTCCAGAAACAGATACCATCAACATCTAAGAACCAGTCACTGTCTCCAATCTGCGTATCTTGTCAGTGTAATCCAGCATTTCTCAATTCTAGCTGTACATTAGAATCACCAAGGATACTAAAATAAAATTAAACTGTCTATATCTAAATCTATCTATCTGTATATCACGGACACCATCCCTCAAGGATTCTGATTAATTGGGAGTAGGGTCTGCCATATTCTGTATAACCTCTCGAAGACATTTTCCAGTATGCAGCCAACATGAGGACAATTGGGGTGTCCATTTGAGATCATCTTTACATAAAAACAATGAGCAGAATCCCATTAACATTTATTTAACCTCTTTGCCATTTGTATTACAGTGATAGTGAAGGCAAATTCCCCCTGGGGGTCATATTCATGAAGAGCAACACGACCTCTATTGCTAACTTGTTTTGAAGTTTTGAGGAAGTCACTTTACCCCCAAGACACTCAATTTCCTCATCTGTATAAGGTTGCATGAGTCTAGCTCAAAGTTACAAACGTGAGTGCCTGCAGCACAAGATAGAGGGTGAAAGTATGGACTCTGGGGCCAGGTGGCCTGGACTCCAGTGCCTGGTATACTAACACTACCTGTATGAACTCGGCCAAAGTGCCTAATGTCTTTCTGCCTAAGTTTCCATTTCTATAAAATGCTAATAGTTATATTGCCTCCTAATGCTGTGCAAGTTAAAGGAATTAATATGTGTTATGTGCTCACCAACAGAGTCTAACTAGTGTTGCTGTTACCATGTGCAAGGCAGTGTGGTTTATAAGCGTGAGCTGTGGAGATAAACTTCTATTGTGTCTGAGCCAAGACCGTTCTTTTTTTCTATTTGCTCGCTCAGCCTACACTCACTCTGAGTAAAACACTCCTCACTGAGGGATGTGAGGGTTAAACAGCCAATGCATGTAAAGCTCCTAGAACAGTGACAAGCAATTGAGCTTAATAACACAATAAATGTCACCTATGATATTATTATGTGTAGGGCAAAGCAGATACTTGAAATGGCCATAAGGTTCCCATTCTGTTTAACGGGAAAGCTAGTACTAAGCTGCAATTGATTTTTGCTATGCCAGATGTTCTGATCTTTTTCCAGGAAAATATTTTTATCTGGAATCTTTGAATTTTTATAATATCGGCAACTGAATAAATAATTTAAAATTAATCCCATTAAACAAAGATATCTGGTGTCATCAGTTTGCAACTTCTGGCCTAAGCTGTGTCGAAACCCTTCTAGCTGAAGGAACATCTGGCTGTATTTCTTAATCCCTCCCCGAAGGCCATGGTTCCACAGAGGTCCTTAAAGTGTGGCCCCTGGGCCAGCAGGGGCAGTCAGCGTTTATCTGACAGTGTGTTAGATACACCAGTTTCTGGGTCCCTCTCCAGACCTGCTGAATCTGAAACTCAGGGTAGATCCCATCAGTCTGTTTTAACAGGCTCTCCAGGAGCTTCTGATGCTTGCTCCATCACTGAACCACTGGCATCGTGGAAAGAGCGAGATCTCTGAAAGGGGTTCAAACCCCAGTGCCACAGCACAGTAGCTATACGACCCATCAGCCTGGAGGAGGTCTCTGAAGCTGTGCTTGGGAAAAACAAACCCAAACTGCTCCTTTCCACTCAGGCCCCCCTTTCTGTTTCCATGAAAAAGTCGCAATTGTTCTCCCTGTTCTTCCCTTACTTTTAATTAGGATAATAATTCTGGAGATGAAAATGTCCAACTTTTGCATTCTACGAGTCTAATACAACTGTGGACTACAAGTACATGGGGAAAAAATCTCTTGAAAAGAAAGAAACAAACAAAAAACTGCCCTCTGAGGTCTCCTAGAAAGCTCTCCAGACTCCAGAGCAAAGGAAATCCTGGAGTGTTGGCTTGTCTCATTTCAGACTCGCGTTTGTTATGAAATTCCACCTGTGGTCATTAAACTCCTTATCTGTGGGCTCACAAAGTGCTTTTCCCCTTCTCTACTCTGACTTTGAGGACATGTCTGATTTTCTTTTATTTTGCTCCAAACCCCAAAGTAGTAAAACAGTAAACTTATTCAGCTTATTTAGAGCTTTGTATCGGCTCATAGAGAAACGTAAAGATAAAGCACAACTCTGTAATCTCCAGCCACCTGGATGACACAGAAACGAAAGAAATGACACTGAGCTCTCCCCTCAGCCCCAGCCTCTCCGGGTCTCCTGCCATTGAGAGAGGAGGCGCAGTGAGCAGAGGGCAGCGAGTGCAGGCACGCGGGGGGCTCGGGGCTGCCAAACACTGAAAGTCATCTAGTCCCACCATTCCCTAGCATGCGTGGACCATGAGAATTAATTGGAAAGAGGGCTATTTTAAAAAACACAGATTCCTGAGAAGCACTCCGGATTTACTGAATCCTAGACTGTGTAAGTGGTTGTTAGCTTCTGGCACAGCAAACGGTGGGAGTTGAATTTCCTAAATCCTCACCTCAGGACAGCGCTCCTCTGGCCTCCAGATGGTCACTTTGACCAGTGATGTCACCAAAGGTGACAGTATCAGGCCACAGCCTCCCCTGGCAGACCGTCCTCAGGCTAGTGGGTTCTTCCTACACTCACTCCATGGGTCTTTCCTGCTATGCAATTCCTCTGGTGATCATTTCTGCCAGTAAGACCTGGATAATTGGCATGCAAAGTGAAATCTCAAAAAAGCACTAAGTCAACATTTGTGGAATAAAAGAGACAGGAAGAGAGTCAGGGAGTTGGAGAGAGGAGGGGAAGGAAGCCACAGAGAAAAGGAAGTGAGGGGAAGGGAGCGACTGGGTGAGAGGAAAGCTTAGGGTCAGAGGGAGAAAACAGTGACTGAGACAGTGAGGAGAGAGACAGGAACAGTGATGGGACGGGGAGGCGGGACAAAAGGGAGGGTTTCATTCTGGAGGTAGATTCGGGAAGAGAGATTACAGGGAAGACAATGGGGAAGGGGAAAGGAGAGAGACAAATAGAGAGAGAGAGAGAGAAACTCAAATAGCATCCTATCCCTTTCCGCTTGTATTAGAATTTAGACTGGTTAAATGAAGTTTTAACTGCCCTTTATTCTCCTACAAAGTTTGAAACCAATTGATGTTACTGAACAGCCAGTGGGGTCTGCTGCCTGCCACAACCCTCCAGGCAAAATTCCAGAGGCAAAGGTTTAGTGATAAAGGAAAGGAGTCTATTCAAAAGCTACACAATTTTGGAATAACAGCTTCCCACATGCATTAGTCACATAAGCCTATATCAATTAAAGCTAAAATCTTTAACTCCTGAGTTCCCCTATCATTCCCCTATTAGTTTTTAATTATCTGATTTCTATAGGATTAGTTTACAAATTAAAACAACATGAGATACAAAAGCTATACCATTTTGGAAGAATGGCAGGCTTCTGCCTCAGAGCCTGTCCCCTCTAGAACGCCCAAAGAAGAATAACCCTGCAACCCTCTTCCAGGCCAGTCCGATCCTAGGCTGCTCCTGGAGTTTTGTCTCCCATCCAAAAATCCATCCAAAATACCGCCCTCTGGGAAACACAGGCAGCTACAGCACAATCATCCAGGCATCCTCAAGGAAGAGAGGCAGAGAGCCAGTCTCTGCCCTCCTTTTTTAAAAAATCTTCTGGCACATCATTCCATGTGTTCCAGAGGCATGAAGCTTCTCAGCCAGTCCCCTCCTAGGCTGTTTACCATTGCCTCAGGCAACCTCTTCCTATGGCTCCTCCCTACTCCCCCCAACTCCCCTCCCCAGTGATCTGATCAGATCATTGAGAGAGAGTCACTGGAGACAGGCAGACAGAAATCAAATGTCAGCTTGATACTGGCTAAAGCTAAATGGCAATCTGGCTTTACATTTGCATCCAACACAGCATTAAATTTTTTTCGTCTACCCTGGCTGGTGTGGCTCAGTGGATTGAGCACTGGCCTGAGAACCAAAGGATCCTGGTTCAATTCCCAGTCAGGGCACAGGCCTGGGTTGTGGGACAGATCCCCAGTAGGGGGTACCTGGGAGGCAACCACAGACTGATGTTTCTCTCCCTCTCTTTCTCCCTCTCTTCTTCTCTGTTGAAAAACAAATCTAAAAAATTGCTTTTTGTTCATCTCCCTGCAGGAAGGGCTAGATAACTGTGGCAGCTTCCCACTCCTCTCCTGCTGGGGCAGAATCTGTCTCTTGCTAAGCTACACCTACCAGATAGTGCAGGGTTGCATTGAATGCATGTTCTCTGAAGATGGGAAGTTGAAGAGGGAAGCCCGGAAGACTCCTCCTTTTCACAGACCTGCCAAGGAGCTAAGCCACACTTGTTCCTCTGAGTAGATTGTCTGGTGCATTTACCTTGTCACTCAGACAGGCCAGGAGGGTTCCTTTGAGGAAACTTAAGAGATTCTCCTCTTAACAAATCTACATTGAAATTACCTGTTGTTTTATCTGTCTCCAGATTTCAGCAACCCTAAAGTCCTGGCACTATATTTTGTTCATTTTTATCCCCAACATCTAATCCCGTTCTAGCAAACAGGAAATAATGAATATGTTTTGTTAAATGAATGACTGAGCACAAAACAGTGTGTATGTGAAGTTTTAATATTTACAGTCACAGAGTAAATTTATAAAATGCAGTCATGGAGATAGGGCTGAAGAGAGGATATTTGTCACCTAAAAGAATAACTGGTATAATGAAAACATCTTCCATACAATCTCTAATTTGTTCCTGGTAGCCAATGAAAACAGACAAGTTCACAGCCAAGGTCATTGCTTAAGCTACAGGAAGTATTTATCTTTTTACTGACAATACAGCACACAATAAGATCTTCAGTAGATGCTGCTTGAGCTCTTCAGAAAAAGCTTTCCTTTGACACCGGGAGTCTCATTAGTTCCTGAGCCAGGAGTTGTTCTGGCGGTTCAGGACAACTGTGAGAGCTGAAGCACCTTGAGGATGGACCCTGCTGTGCTCACAGTAAGTGGAACCAATGCAGCTACTCCAAGAAAGCCTGTTGTAAACTGGGAAGTAAAAGAGAACAGCAATCTGGCCTCTCAGAGTAAAAGTGCAAATAGGGTTGGAAGTCAAAGAAAGTCAAAGGAAGGATCTCATTATAAAAATCTATACCCCTTGGGTGATGCTTTTGTATACAGTCATCAGCCCCATACAATATTTAATTAAATGTGTCCTTTCACCCTTAGCTGTTTTTTAAATACTGAATTAAAACTGCAGTAGGACAATAAAGGGGTGGAATTAATTTAGGGCCCCTGTTCTGGGAACAATGTGTTGTATAAAATCAAGTGTTAATAAGAAAAGCTGATCCCAAAAGTCCTTCTTGTCACCTGGGAGAAAGTGTAGGCAGCTCAGGTCTCAGAAAGCTCTGTGCAGTGGAGATTACAGTCCAGTAAATGATAAAGCAATCCATACCCAGGGTGAGGTGGGGGGGTCCTGAGTACAGATGAAGCTTCACATAATGATGAAAATAGTGTCAACAGGCCTAGTTCTTGCTGCAGGTGACAAATAAGTATCATTCCCCTCAGGATAATTTTCCTGCCCATCTTGGAGTAAGCAATGTGCTCTTGCTATGCACCACCTTAGCACACTGTAATTTTCCTAGACCTCAGATGATTAATTTTTTAAAATTTCTCTCAACTGCCCTCTACTGAAGGCATGGGATACTCTGATTACCTATTCCTAGTGCTTATCACAAGTCCTCGCTGATAATAGGCACCCAGGTAATTCTCAAAGAAAGTAGAAGCAGAGGGAAGGAAGGAGGACCCAGGCTATATGGAGGTCTGGAGTCAGCGCCAGAAAGGTCCAGAAATCAGTGAGTTTTCCAGAGGCAAGAGGAGTAGTTCCACGTAGACAGAAAAGTAGGTGACAACATGGCGACCTGGTGACAGAAGCGTTGCCATTGATTGAGATTAAGGAAGAATCTTTCCAGGGCCTGTCAGGAATAATGAGAGAGAGAGGGAGAGGGAGAGAGAGTTCACTTCCCCAAAGAGAGAGAGCGGGTGAGATGATGCCCCCGTAGCTGACATCAGGAATAAGGTGGAAGGCCAAGTAGTTTAACAAGCCCATGGAAACAGGGCAAGAGTCCAGAAGAACTTACGAACATCGGCAATATTTTATTTCTTCATATTTTTAAAGTCAACTTTCCCCTTCTCTTTTGTTTATGAAGATATTAGTTACACACCATAAAGTCATTCATTAAGAACTTATATTCTTCAATGTATTCTCTTGAGAAAAATGATAAATTCAGCTAAGTCTAGGAGAAGATACTTGAAAATCACTTATTTGATAAAAGACTGGTATTGAGAACGCATAAAGAACCCCTAAAACTCAAGAATAAAAAATACCCCTATCTTGCCACGTATAATGCGTACTTTCTTTGCCAAACTTTTTAGAGAAAAATAAGAATGTGCACTCTACATGAGTATAATGATCACATACCATGGGTGTAGTATGTGTATAATAATCCCGTGTATAATGTGCACAAGAACGTGGATGCACATTATACGTGAGAGCACATTATACACAGCAAAATATGGTAAATAACCCAATTAAAAATGGTCAAAATTTCAACAGACACTTTTTTAAAGAAGATATATGGATAGCAGATAAGCACATGAAAAGATGCTTAAAAAATCAAACAACAACCAAAAAAAACACAAAACAATTGTTGACAAGGATGTGGAGTCATTTGAAGCCTTGTGCACCATTAGTGGGAATGTAAGATGGTGCGACCATTCTGGGAAATAATTAAAATTATAAATTTAACAAAAACTTTAAAATAGAATTACAATAGGATTCAGCAATTCTACTTCTGGTTATATACCCAAAAAGAGCTGAAAGCAGGATTTTGAAGAGATATTGGTCCACGAATGTTCGTAAGAGCATTACTCCCAATTGCTAAAATGTGAAAGCACCCCAGGTGTCCACTGATGGGTAAATGGATGAACAAGGTGTGGTCTATACACACAGTGGGGTATTACTCAGGTGCAAAAAGAAATGACACCCTGGCACATATCACCACAAGGACTAACCCTGAGGATATTATGCTAAGAGAAATAAGCTAGTCAAAAATGACAAGTACTGCATGATCCTATATACATGAGGTACTTAGAGTGGTACAAATCAGAGAGACAGGAAGTCTAATGGTGGCTGTCCTGGCTTAGAGGGGAGGGGCAGAGGAAATGGGAAGTTACTGTTTCCTGAGCATAGAACTGCAGCTGTACAAGATTACAAGATGAGGAGCGTTCTGGAGAAGGGGTGACGGTGATGGCAATACATTAAAATGAGATAACACTACACACGAACCAGGTTGTATGAAATTTTAAAAAGTGACTATACCAAGTATGAACAAGGATATAAAGCAATTGGAATTTTCATACTGTGTTGATGGAAAAGTGGCATCTCATAAAAACTATGAAAAACTGGCCCTGGCCAGGTGGCTTAGTTGGTTGGAGCATCATCCTGTACCCCAAAGCACTGCAGGTTTGATTCTCAGTCAGGGCACATACCTGGGTTGTGGGTTCTGTTCCTAGGGCATGTATGAGAGGTAACCAATTGATGTTTCTCTCTTACATCAATGTCTCTCTCTTTCTCTCCCCACTCCCCTTTCTCCCTCTCCTTCCCTTTGTCTCCAAAATCAGTAAACATATCTTCAGGTGAAGACTTTTTAAAAACCTATGAAAAAATGATAATTTTTAAAAACTTAAACATATACTTATCATGACACAGCCATTCCATTTGTAGGTATTTACCTATAAGAAACAGAAGAATACATAAATATCCACAGCAGACTTATTGGTAATAACCAAAAACTGAAAACAATTCAAATATGTACTAACTGGCGAGTAAATAAACAAATTGTGATAAATTCATAAAATATAATATTACTCAGTGATAACAATCAATGAACTACTGATGTACACAACACAGATCTCAAAATAATTAGGATTAGTGACATGAGCTCAACAGAAAATAATACATACTGTGTTACTTCATTTATGTAAAAGATACATAGGTTACTTTTTTTGTACAAAGCAATCTATAGTGTATCTTCTACAAAGTAATCTACAGTGGCAGACAGAAGCTCACTGGGGATAGAGAAGGAGGAAGGAAGGGTCAATGGGCTGGGTTAAAAGGGCACAAAGAAATTCTGAGGAGTGATGGACATATTTGTTATCTTGACTGTGCTGGTGACTTTATAGGTATGTCAAAATATATGAAATCGTACACTTTAATGATGTGCAGTTTCTATTTTGTCAACTATACTTCAAAGAAGCTGTTACAAAATACATATAATAGGAAATAAATCCAAGAAAAAATACATGTGAAGTAACATGTATGATCACCACTGGGTATTAGTGATGTAATAGGGATTTCAGTCATTGCCTATGTGATATTCACATCCTCTGCTTGCTCAGCATGTGTGCTGTTTTATCCGTATGTACTACCACAGCGAGTATTACTGATGACTTCTATCGCTATTATAAACCTACTGGCTGTTAGAATTTCTTGTTGACTGAAATGGGGGGTTGTACTTATTTTAAAGTTTTTACATTACTTTTAATCAGTTTGTCTTGATATCCCAGGGCAGACATGTTAAAATATCTTTGGTTACGGTCATACAGATGACTCTTTACAATGTGCTTGAGGAAAATGCAATCAAATCCAAACACGGTAATAAGTGTTGTGCTAATATCTTCTAGGTTGTAAAATATGTCCTAATTGACTTTGTTCCAATAGTGTATAACCTCATCTGTCTAGAGTAATTAAGAGTAGCATAGAAGATCGTTCGGCTAATAACATTTAAACAGTAACTACTCAGAGTCTTTAAAGAGTAGATGGCTGCTCGTTCATCCTGATGAGCAGAACATCTGTCAGAGTGACCAAACTCTGTAAGCTGGGAAACAGTAAAAGGAAACTCCAACAGCAACACCCAGCCCCGGCCACCTGGGCCGCGCAGCTTCGGCGGCCTCCCCCACTACTGCGGGCTCTCGGGGAGGTAGCGACTCAGCTGCGGAGGAAGACCACTACTTTTTGCTGACTTGAGCGCGTTCACTTTTTCTTCTTTTTAGCCCCATTCTAACGTGCCTATCCTACTGAGAAAAGTGCACATGTCGTTAATCCCATTCCTCCAAGCAGGAGAAGAAGTGATGTTAAGTAAAACAAACAAAAAAGCTGTGGGAGCGGATGATGGGATCAGAGGTGCGACCACCAGGCGTGAACTGGCGAGCACAGCGTGGACTCATTCAGTCTGTAGCGTGAAGAATGCAGATTTAAAAAGCGCTGTCTGAATTTGAATCCTGGTCCCGACACATATTAGCAGTGCAAGCTTAGGAAAGCTAGCTAACTTTTTGTGCCTTAGTTTTCTGTTATAAAATGATTCCAATAACGTGCCCATCTTATAGAGGTTTTATAAAATTAAATATCATCTATTATTTTATTTCAAAAACACTCATAAAATGCTACTACGTACTAGTGTTCTTTTTCCTCTACAAACACGGACTCAGTTAGCCATGACAGTGCATATAAAGTAGTTAGAATAGTATATAGCCTAATGTAGATGCTCAGTACACAGCATGATTCTTGTTTCCTGATTATGATTGCACAGGTTTATTTAAGAAAAATTTAGAAAGTACATTCAGTTATAAAGAAGGATAGAAAAACTATTGCTATAAATTCAGAAAAAAACATTTAAAATACTAAGGCACATTTTCCATATCTTTTCCCTTTCTTGTTAAAAATAGAACTCATATATTTTATATTTTTTCTGCTTTTGACCTACACTTTGTGTCTTCTTTCATTTAATTTTTTAAAAAATATTTTATTTATTTATTTTCAGAGAGAGAGGAAGGGAGGAAGAAAGAGAGGGAGACATCAGTCAGCTTGCCTCTCACACGCTCCTAGTTGGGGACCTGGCCTGCAGTTCAGACATGTGCTCTGACCAGGAATCCAACCAACAATCTTTTGGTTCCCAGGCCAGTGCTCAGTCCCCTGAGCCACACCAGCCAGGGCTTATTTCATTAAATTGTAATTAAACTTTTTGATAGTAACATAATTGTGGATCCACTTGCTGCTGTAACAAATAATGTGATATCTCACAGTTGCCCACATGGAAATATCTGGCAAAACTGTAGCAAAATATCACAGTCAGGAGAGTGACACTGATGCAGGCAAGACACGGAACAGACCCCTCCCCACGGAGAGTCTCCCTCCTCCAGCAACGGCCCTGCCTTCCTGCCACCACACTCTGCCCACCCTCTTTATCGTCTCCCCTCCCATCTGTAAGTCCTGGCAACCACAAGTCTAGTCTTCATGTTTATAATGTCGCCATTTTTAAATGGAACATGTGGAATGATACAGTGTTTAACCTGTGGGGATTGGCTTTCTATACTCAGCATAATTTTTTGAAGAGGCACCCAAATTGTTGCTTGTATAAATAGTTCACACCTTTTAACTGCTATGTAGTATTCCATGGTATAGATCAGCCAGAGTTTATTCACTTGTAAAAGGACGCCTGGGTTGTTTCCAGTGTGAGGTTGTGATGAATACATCTGCGGTCAAATTCAAGTACGTGCTTTGTGTACAAATAAGTTTACATATCTCTGGGATAAAGGCCCAGAAGTACAATCACTGGTTTGTATGATAGTTATACGTTTAGTTTGTAAAGAAACTGCCAGACTGTTTTTTCAAAGAGGTTGTACATTTTACATTCTGATCAGAAATCTATGAATCTATGAACCTGTAGAATTTCGGACATGAGAATTTCTTCTCAGGATTCAAAAAAATTATGAATACATGTTCCTAAATAATGAAGGGTATAATTAGACAATTAGAAGTCCAATCACTGTCTGAGAGACTAGACCAATACTACTGAACATTTATAGATAGTGAATAAAGCAGAGGGGGAAGACAGGAAGTAAAAGAGATTTGCCCTTCATGCAGAAGGAAATGCGTTCCATTCTCAGCACACTGCGTGTGAGTAGGATTATATTGCTTCTTATGCAATATTATATTTTCCTTGTTTGTACATTATTATAGTATATGTATTTTTACATATTGATAAAAATTCTTTACAACATAGCTTTAATAGGTATAGAATATTTTACTCAACAAATATGTTAATTTTATGCCTTCAAATAATATCTTTTATCAT
>VMDR010018600.1:0-19033 GCA_007922815.1 Macrotus californicus
TACATTTTCAAGCAACTATTTGGGTTTTCCTTTAATTCAGCATCTGATCCTTCCCTTCCATTTCCATCCCTATCGTCACCTCTAGCCCAGATTTTTTAAAAGGTCATTTAACTAAGCTCTTCCTCCTACACACTAATCTAGCAGTCACAAAACTGAGCTTAATTCCTAACTGTGGCTTTAAACTTGACATCTGGGCTTTACGTCTTTAAACTTCAGTTTCTTAACCTGCGTGAAGGCAATTAAGTATCTCTTCTTATCTACCTCTCAAGGTTACTACAGGAAATGAGTTAAATAGTGTGCGTAAAACCTATTTATAAGGAACTCTGTTAGGGTATTATCATCACATTCTGGCACAAAGACATAAACATGTTAAGACCGTAACAAATTCTTCAAGGAGTTTTTATTGCCCATTAGCTGAGAACAAGCTCCTTGGCATGGCGCTGGAGGACAGCTGCCATATAACCGTAACATATCCCCCTCAGGCTTTACCTCCTCATAAAATAATCCACTTTCAACTGACACTAGACTAGTGTTTATCAGACTGCACATCTTAACTCATCGGTGAATTAAGAAATCACTGACTGGGCTATGATGATCATTTTAAAAAAAGAAATAGAATAAAAAAGTCTTAGTACATGAAACATAGGAAGGGTAAGTATTGTTTTGTAAAATTTATCTTTCAATGTTGTATATACTTGTTACTGGGAAGGAATGTAAAAATGTGTTTCTTACTCTAGGGTCCACACAAAAAAGTGTGGCAAACCCTATGGTGCATTACTCATTCTTTACGACCACGCCCTCCTGAGCTTCAATCTTCTGGCCACACTGATCATGCTCCTTGCACCTGACTACCCTTCTACCTAACCTTTCTGGGTCACCCTTCCTTACCTGAAAAGCGGTAGTAACGCAGACAGCCATCTCACATGCTGCTATGAATAGCATATCAAAGTGCTTTGTTGTTAGGTATTAAAATAGATGAGGCACCAAGAGATTTTTCTCTGCCCTTCCTTCTTTCCCTACTGCAAACCCATATGACAACACAAAAAAGTAATGCCAGTAGACTTGAGCACTAGAGGCAAGAGAGAAATGAACCCAGTGGATACCGAGCTGTAATGGCTATAAAATTAGGAGTTTCCTGTTACCTTGGGTTCTACACTACTATTCATATGAAAGAGGCCTTTAAGGCAAACCATGTATGGGGTGCTGCCTGAAGACAGACTACCACTTAATATTTCCTTGCTGCTTGAGGGCAACAGTTAACAACTATCGGTACTGTAACAAAGCAGTGCCCCTTGGGTCTACTGAGAATCCTGAGGGCTTTCTGTCCCTATACTACTGTGCTTTTCAACCACGAGGTTTATTTTACTAATAGTTTTTCTATAAACTTTCCTTGCTGTAAGTTAGCGCATTTCACTGATGATAGGGGACCGGCCTTTGACAAGCTGCCTATTCTAATTTGCTATTTAACTTCTATAACCTCATAACCCACAAAATCATGTTTGTAAGGACTGTGACTAAAATGCAAATCAATATGTAATGAGTGAAGACCTTACTGGAGGTAGGACACATGTGCTCAGTATCCTGGTGTTGTGAGTTACATGTTGACTGGTCAGAGCCTTTTTGTTTACTTCCTGGTTCTTAATTACAGTAGTCAATTTTGAAATAAATGAAGTACTGTATCAGGGATAACATTAAATTTTAATTTTTCAATCAATAATTTGCACAAATTTACACTGAGATCTCCCACAATGAAGAATCAAATGAAACTTTGGCCTTTCTTCCAAGTTCCACCTTTCTACTCAGACTACTCAATACATGTGTATGCAAAAATTCTAAAACATGAGCCGTACACATGAACACACAGCCCAACTTCTCTGCTCACAACTCTTCATGGCTTCTTACCATCCACTAATAAGGCACATTCTACTTACCATAATATTCAAAACCCTCTATTTCCAGCCTCAACTTGTATCGATCCACTTTGATAATCTCTACCTTCCAGAAAAAAATTGCGGTAATACCTTGTGACTTCATGCTCCCTAACTTGTTTGATGTCAACTTCATACATTCAACCTCACTTACCATCAGTATATTACTGTGGTCCCTTACAACTAAATACTTTCAGGAACAGTTACTTTGATTTATGCTTTAGGGCCTGACTCAAATGGCCTCCCTTCCTAGAATGCTCTCTTTTTGAATCCTAAAAGCCAAAAGTAAGCTCTTCAACTTCCGAAACAACTGGATCTTGTTATCACTCATGGATTATCACAATGTATGATATGTAACAGTTTAATATTGGCCACTAAAAAAAAGCCCTCTATCCTAGATCTCTGATCTCTGTACTCCATAAACCAGTCAGCATATGGCAGGTGCCAAGTGTGGAAAACCTCAGGGCAATCGTATCTTCTGTCTCCAGACTTTGAGTTGTATTTCTTCAATATCTTGAATAAAATGTCCTTTCTCCACTACTCTCATTCTCACTGTCCCACCCCATGGCATCATTGTAACATATAAAGTGCTGAAATGGTCTCTTATTTCCCTAGCTGTCCTAGCCAACCACACAATGCAAATGAAACTAATCTTGGTAAGATTACAATGACAGCCATTACCAAATCTTGTTTGTTTCCAGTTCTTACCCTTTCATCTCTCTGTGGCGTTTAGCAGTCTTGATCAGGTCCTCTCTTAAATTCTCTCTTCATACTTCCTAGACCAATATACCCATTTTCCTCCCTCTCCTCCTATCTTTCTGATAGTATCGATTCAATTGCCATGCTTTTATCTTAATGCTCCTTAAATGTTGCTGTTACCCAGTATTTGTGACTGGCTCCCTGGCTCGCCTCTCTCTCTCTCTCTCGCTATCTCTCTCTCTCTCTCTCTTCCATTCTCTGGAGTCAAATTATTTAGAATGAAATCCAGCATTGTTACAGACAAGGAAGTGTGCAACCCTTCTATGATAAAATTGCTTCATCTCTTAAGTGGGAATGATAATATTATTCAAGGACCAAAGTTCATACACTAAAATACATTTTTTTAAAACCATGGAAAGCACTTACAATAGTATCTGAAACATGGATAGCACTGTATGAATGCTTCATCACCCCGCCCCCCGCACCCTTTGTCTTCATATATACAGACAATTCACACAACTTCTCTGTCACAGTATTCATTCATTACACCGTACTACTTACAAATTTTTCCATTAGATTTACAGGTATCCAAGAGCAGATTAATTCTATCTTGGTATAATGAGGGAAAACACATAGAGCATGCTACCGCTTATGCTGCACCCCTCCTCAAAATCTTCACTGCATTCCCCACACTCTCCTGAATCAGCCCCAATCTTTAAGTAGGCATTCAAGGTCCTCTATAATCCACTAACTTTCTCCAGCTCTAGCTACTGTCATTCTTCTGGTATTCCAGTAAAAACTGATAGACTCCTTCAACTGCATGCTTTCCAAAAGCCCTGAGAATGCCAATCAAATCCTTTATACTGAAATGGTTAGTCTCTGGGTATCCTTCTATCACTGGTAAAGATACTACAAAGGATAGAAGGTTAGAAAGGATGTAAAAATGCTAGAAAATATTGTATCAGCTCCTGAATAAAAAAGGAAACCAGGATTATAGAGCTGAAAGGGCTCACACAGAACATCTGATCCAGGACCCATCAAAGCAGTCAAGAAATTTGGCCCCCTAGGCCATCAGATCCTCAAGGTCATCACTGTTGCACCACAGACCAGTGTGGTCATTCATAGGGCTCTCATTCCCCCAACACTGAGCTGCTCAAACATAGGACTTATATGTGTACATGTCATGGAGAAGCGAATCCTGGTGGTCCTTACCATTTATTTACAAGCCTGTGGGCAGCATACTCTCATCTTATCTCCTTAGCATTTGTTTAAAGGTTGTTTGTAAGGTTTCAGGACCAAAACAGAAGATCTTTCTGTAATGCCAACCTGCATGCAAGCAGGCACACTGAGGGAGAACTAGAGCCAGTCATGCCAGTTACAAACTAATTCAAGAGACTGAGCTTGCATTTATTCATATATTTCTGGTAGACATTCTGCCACAGTAACATAAGCCAAACCAAAAATGGAAAGGGCTCAGCACTTCAGGGTTGTAAGCAAGTATCAAAGTGCACATATGCATTTAGACCACTGACTTTTAATGGGGTGTCGACAGTACTTAATTATATACACATATATTGCATGAATGCATATAAATAAGCCTCCCTCCCCAGGTATACTAAGGAGTGCAGGGTGAGAATGGAGGGAGGTAGATATGTGCATTTTAAGACACCTTTCAGTAATCTGGATTGAACATATTCCAGTCCTGAATGAACCACTGATTTAGATCTGGTGTGATTCAGAACAAGGCTGTCTAAGAAGACAACATATATATTAATACTGATAATGATTCATAGCTCACCAAGCCCTGACACATTTACTGTCATCAAAAGAGACCTGGAAAGCTGGCAATGCAGGCAGCATCACTACCATTACTCTACAGAAAAGGAAACTGAGGCTCAGGGGAAGGATGACTGCTCAGGATTCCAAAGCTTACTGGCAAGAATTGAACCTTGGTCTTCTGTTTCCAAACTTCATGCTCTTTTGGGAGAGTGCTAACAACCTGGAAGTTAATGATAAAAGCCGACCTTAAACTCAAAATCTATGATCTAACATTACTGAACTTAAAATGCGGACTGTGGTATCATTCAATCTTAATCTTCTCCTTTATTTAAGAGAAGACTTATTTTTTCTTCCTTTTTTCACTTTCTGTCATCCTCAAAGGAACACTACAAAAATGCCATGTACCAGCTGTACTGAGAAGGGCAAAAATCTTAGAATTGGATGGACGCCAGGAGGCAGCAATCAATAGCAGTCGTATTTAGAATTTAGATGAAACGCATGAAAAAGCAATTCAGTGATGCTAAAGCCATATGACAATATACTTTCTCGTTTCCAAAGAAAGCTGTACTAATATAAATCAATGGGTAAGCCTGACAGTGTACAGCAGTTCTAACTGAAGGAAAGGAAACGACTTTACGAAATCAAACGTCTGTAGAGAAGGAGAAACGATGTACACAGCTGAAAGTCCAGATGCGTAAAGGAACTAGTCTTGATTCTACCTTAACATCTTATAGTCTAAAGACCGATAAGCAATAGAATTCTTGATAGAGAATCTTCTGGACCATGTATACACTACTTCTACATATTCCAAGCTTTACATTTGATCTGAAATTGCAAACAATTTACTCCTTCTAGTAAAGATAAAATGAGGCTACATGAATACAAGGGCCTACTTCCTCCTTAATACTATAGACTCTCCCTGCTGGACCAGGTGCTCCGTAAATACCTGTCAAATTGATGTGTCTCTGTAGATGTTGAAAGTAAGAGAGTACATACTTAATTCACACAAGATATGCACAAAGCATATTTGAATAACAAGAGTCTATGGCAAGAAGGAGGTGAACCCAGTGAAAAAAGTCTACTCATGGGAAGGTAATTACTTCTTTGATTAGATGATTCTTCAGACTCTATCTTTCCCAATTTCCCTGGTCACTTATTATACATGTATTTCAATTTATGAAGTTACAACAGTTACATAAAGGACCATTCATACTAATGTCCATTTCATCACCCTTGTGTTCCCTATTCAAAATACCGTCCACTTTAATAGCTCTCAGAGTCCTCTCAGATGACGTGAACAGTGGAGACCGACACAACATCGCAAGGCCACCAAGCCACCTCAAACTCAGTGTAGAAACTGGAAAATTCACTGAAGCGGGGAGGTCTCTGGCACAATAATTCCTGTGCCCCTTTTAGAAAATATATATTTTTCTTCTTAATTTGCATAGGAATCAAAAGACCATTTTATCATTTGGGAGAAAACATTTAATAAGTTTTAGCAGATAACATCATAACTCTTGGAGCAGAGAGATTTGGAAAGAAATGTGTATCTGAGAAATATAAATTTTTAATTTTCTTTCATTAGCTCTCAAAAAAAATGGATGATGACAGGGACTAAGGCCATAATACCTCTAGAGTCACCAGAGTTTTCCACAACATACTACATATTCCTGAGTCCTGATTAAAACATCTAGGCTGAAAGCACACAGATCTAGTCCATCACTTCATTTTTAAAAATAATATTTTTAACTGAAGTATGACATATTCAGAAAAATGCACAAATAATAAGCACATAGTCTGATGAATTTCCACAAGAGTACATCTCTATGTACATATCACCCAAAATAAGAAAGCAGAACACTTCTAAGTTCTCTAGAAGCAGCCCTCATGTCACGCTCACTCCCAGAAACAAACCCCTCTTTTCCCAAAAGGTAACCCCACCATCCTGACTCTTACCTCAAATACTTCAAATACAGACAATAAATGCTTTAGTCCTTATACTGCCAAAAAAAACCCACTTCCTATAAATGGCATACTATAGTATTCACTCTTTTGTGTCTGGCTTCTTTTGCTCAATATTTGTGAAACTTCTCCTTTATACTAAATGTAGCAATAATTCTTTCATAATATATAATATTTCATTGTATCAATTCCCATGATTTATCTACCCTATAACTTATTTCCAGTAATTATTTTTTTAATCCTCATCCAAGGTTGTTTATTGATTTTAGAGAGCAAGGAAGGATAGGAGAGAGAGAGAGAGAAACATCGACTGGTTGCCTCTCCCACACTGCCCAAACAAGGATGGAACCCTCAGCCTAGGTACGAGCCCTGACTGGGGATTGAAACTGCAATCTTTTTGGTGTACGGGACAATGCTCTAACCACCTAAGCCACCCAGCCAGGGCCATTTCCAGATTTGATGGTTATAAATAATGCTGTGAACACCTTTTGGTGTACAGTACGCACTTCTCTTGGGTACAAACTGAGGAAAAGAACTGTGGAACACAGGACAGGCATACGTTCAGCTTAGCAGACATTGCTAAACATTTTTCCCAAGTAGTTGTATTATTAATAAAGAAAAGTAAAGCTCAGTGAATTACAGTGATTTTACATCTAAATATACACTGATTTAGGAAAAGAATCAGAGATAAATTCTAGGTCTCATAAATTAATATTACTCTTTATGAATATTTCAGATACTGCTTAGGCAATCATGGTGAGATTTACTAAGGTAAAATCTGCAGGACAGAAAACAGATCAACTCTTAATGCCAAAAGACCTCTGCATATTGTGTCCTAAAACAGAAACATAAGAGGTTTTTAACATACTAATTAGGTATATGACCTTAACCAACTCACTTACCTAACTTTTCTGTAAAGCTTTTTTGTTTTTTTAATATATTTTATTGACTATGCTATTATAGTTGTCCCATTTTTTTCTCCCCTTTATTCCCCTTTGCCCTGCACACCCCCTCCCACCCTCACTTCCCCTCCTTTAGTTCGTGTCCATGGGTGGTACATGGAAATTCTTTGGCTTCTGCATTTCCTATACTATTATTAACCTCCCCTGTCTATTTCCTACCTACCATTTATGCTACTTATTCCCCATACCTTTGCCCCCTTTCTCCCCCTCCCCTGTTGATAACCCTCCATGTGATCTCCACTTCTGTGATTCTCTTCCTGTTCTAGTTGTTTATTTAGTTTGTTTTTGGTTTTTTTAGGTTCAGCTGTTGATAGTTGTGAGTTTATTGTCATTTTACTGTTCATATTTTTTTATTTTTTTTCTTCAATAAGTGACTTTAATATTTCATATAATAATGCTTGGTGATGATGAACTCCTTTAACTTGACCTTATCTGGGAAGCACTTTATCAGCCCTTCCTTTCTAAATGATAGCTTTGCTGGATAGAGTAAACTTGGATGTAGGTCCTTGCCTTTCATGACTCCGAATACTTCTTTGCAGCCCCTTCTTGCCTGCAAGGTTTCTTTTGAGAAATCAGCCGACAGTCTGATGGGCACTCCTTTGTAGGTTACTGTCTCCTTTTCTCTTGCTGCTTTTAAGATTCTCTCTTTATTTTTCATCTTAGGTAATGTAATTATGATGTGCCTTGGTATGTTCCTCCTTGGGTCCAACTTCTTTGGGACTCTCTGAGCTTCTTGGACTTCCTGGAAGTCTATTTCCTCTGTCAGATTGAGGAAGTTCTCCATTATTTTTTCAAATAAATTTTCAATTTCTTGCTCTTCCTCTCCTCCTTCTGGCACCCCTATGATTTGGATGTTGGAATGTTTAAAGTTGTCCCAGACATTCCTAAGCCTCTCCTCATTTTTTTGAATTCTTGTTTCTTCATTCTGTTCTGGTTGAATGTTTATTTCTTCCTTCTGTCTAAACAGTTGATTTAAGTCCCAGTTTCCTTCCCGTCACTGTTGGTTCCCTGTACACTTTCCTTTATTTTACTTGTCATTGCCTTCACTTTTTCCTCTATTTTGCGACCATATTCAACCAACTCTGTGAGCATCCTGATTACCAGTGTTTTGAACTGTGCATCTGATAGGTTGGCTATCTCTTTGTAGCTTAGTTGTATTTTTTTCTGGAGCTTTGATTTGTTCTTTCATTTGGGCCTTTTTTTTTTTTTTTTTGGTCTCAGTGCACCTGTTACAAAGTAAGGAGCAGAGCCTTAGGTATTCGCCAGGGTGGGGCAACCCACATTGCTGTGTGTTGTGGCACTGTCTGGGGGGAGGGGTCTCAGAGAGAACAATGCCATTTGTTTAGCTCTCTGCCCACTTTCAGTCACTTCCCCCGCTACCCACAAGCAACTTGGGCCCTTCTGGTGCTGATCCCCAGGTGGTTGGGTTTGTGTACATTCTAGGATCCTGTGGGTCTGTCCAACAAACTCTCCTGAGAGGCTGGGAGTTTCTACCACTGCCTCAACCCCCACAGGTTTTTTCAGTCAGAGGTTTTGAGGCTTTATTTCCCCTGCACTGGAACTCTGGTTTGCACAGTGTGACTCACTCCCCAGTTGTTCCCCCCAGTTTGTCCACACCCAAAAGTGGGACTGCCTGCTCCTTCAGCCCCTGCCTTGCTGTGAGTCCTCTCCAACCAGCTGCCCATCTCCACTCCTCCTACCTGTCTGAATGAATGTTCCTTCTTTAACTCTTTGGTTGTCAGACTTCCATACAGTTTGATTTTCTACCAGTTCTGGCTGTTTCTTGTTTTTAAATTTTTTGTCCTTTTGGTTGTGCGTGGGGGCAGAGTGTGTCACCTACGCCTCCATCTTGGCCGTAAGACTGGAGTCCCTGTAGTAAAGCTTTTTCAACCACCAGCTGACTATAATACTTCCACTTATTACATAAACTCATTAATCAAGTAGGATAATCTTAATGAAAGTGATCTGAAAAGGATAAAACACTACGTAATTTTACAGAAAACCTACACCAACATAGTCCATAAACAACAAATTCTGGAGTTCTCATCAAGTAAAAACTGAATAGGCAAAAGAAAAATGTTCCCACAGAAAACCTTGCAGACACCTGCCCACATCTTTCCCCAAAGCAAGAAAATACAGGAAACGGAAATCATTTAATGTCGTTGATAACAAAAACTGCAGTAATAGTAACAGTAATAAGATGAGCTAAATAGAGCTTTATTGGTACAAAACATTCCATATATAATTCCTTACAGGATTAAAAAAAGATGTCAGTGAGAAAAATAAGTTCTTCTCAATGACATTTTCAGTGGCATTAATTACCTCCAGTAACAAATTCTTCTAGCCACCACTAACTTTTCTTTACAGAACACTGGCTTACGGTGGTCTCCAAGAGAAGTCTTAAATAGCTTAAAGGAGGGCCCCTTAACGTTTGGTCAGTCAGCAGCCTACATATAACACTGCAGCAAGTAAAAGTTCATTCCCCAAAAGGGAGTTCTTTATTCACCAAAAAGTACTTCACAGGAGTAATGGATACCATTAATACTTGAAAATTAAGAAACAGCTTTATTCTATCACTCATCTCCAAAATCAGTAATGGCCCTTAGGAATTGGCACAAAACTTGTATCTCCATTCTCCTTTTCTATGTTCCATTTCTTTTTAGTTTTTCGTATTTATTTTTCCCATGAACTTCATCTTCTTTAAAAGACTGGGGACATGGCCTCCTCTTTAAGAAATGGTGGCATCCTCTTCCTGCCTTTCCTCCCTATTGTCTTAGGTCCTAAGTATTACATGTATGGCTGGTCCTGTCTATGCACCACATGCCAGTGATTTCTATCTCTTCTGGTAAAAGAAGTTTAACACAAAACTATTTACAAGATAATAACATTTAATATATGTCATTTAGAAGTACAATCCACATAGTTTTATATAATTACCTACACTAAAGTTTGAGGACCGCTAAGTTAGACAAAAGGAGGGAAGAAAAGGAAAACCATTATGTACTTAATTAGCATACTTCAACCCTTAAGTTAATCATTACATTTAACAAATAGAGTATGGGTCAAGTATTCTAAAAGGATCCGACTGCTTACAGAGTTTAATACATTCTGTTTGAATATCAAGGATACATAACATTAATGTAAGTCGGAGTTGTTTCAGATTCTGATGAACAAATTAGATGCGGCTGGAGAGCAGCGACAACTGTGGAGAGCGCTGCCTGCGTTCACGAGCACACCCACAGTCTGGCAGCAGCTTAAATGCACTGAGGCAATTCCATCTTATTCTAGGGGCCCAATTACTGGGTTTCAAGAAGACTGTAATTGACATAGCATTGGCATGTAAATATTAATTTTAAGAATAAATACACATGTGTTCCATTGATTCATTCAATAAATATTTACGGTTATATACTATTGTGCCAGTGATGGAAAACCTTAGCAGTGCGGCAGGCAGAGGCAATGCAGCAGACATTGTAAGGCATCAGGGAAAGCAGATGTACAAGTGAAGTACAGGAGAATATGGTAGGTTTAATTGATCTGCATGGGCTGGAAATGCTAAATGGTTTCATAATATTTCACTCATTAAAAAAATTGATTACTGGGATGATGGTGAGGTTTAATAGAAACTAAAAGGAAATTAACAATACTCTGCATCTACCAGTGGTTATGCAACTAACTGTTCTGTTTCTTAATGCACCTACTATAAAATGGAATTAATTGTTGATAAGGAAAGCAATTTCATGAGAAAAAAGTGTTTACTTGCAATTTCTGTTTTAGCTTTTAAGATTCTCAAGTGTGAACACTCTTGACTGCCTTGGAAATGAGGTGACAGTAAGGCCTAATCGTTAACTGTTAAGTTACAGGCTTTCGAGTCCTGTAAAGTAGATTCAAGTCTGGGCTCAGCCATATCAGCCATGTGACCTCGGGAAAGTTACATAAACTTTCTAAGCCTCAATGACCTCTAAAAAAATGAAAAATCTAAAAAATGAAAATGATACCAGTCACTTCACAGTGCTGCTTGTGAGGATTAAAGCGATGATGAAGGCAAAGGCGTAGTCACAGTACTTGCAACACAGTACAGTCAGTGAGTGACAGCAGCTACTAGGCACTCCTGTTTTACACTGGGTACAGAAATCACCAGGATCACACTGCAAACTAACGTCGCTACTACAATTCCTAGTCCACACCGAAAAAAAAAAAAAAAAGATACTCTTTACAAAATCCTTTGCTGAGTTTAACCTTGATGCTAGTGAAACTTTCAATATTATTTGGGTTACAGTCTTCAGTAAGTGTAGAGACTGAGAGCAATATTAATTGTGACACCTTGCACAAAGCACAAGGTCTGCCCAGAAGGTATCCAGCCATGTAATATGAAAGAAACATTTACTGAACAAGATACAAGAAACACTGTACACAGAACAATGATGCCTCAGTCCCCTTCAGAGTAGGCAACCTTGGGACCTCACACAGTTCTCCCAATCATCATCAGCTGCCCTGTCCTACTTTCCCAAATCTCATCAACAGTCTGAAATCTCTTCTCTTTCAAAAGTGATTTTAATTTTGGGAAAAGCCAGAAGTTGCAAGGTGCCAAATCTGAGCTGTAGGGGGGCTGAGTCACCTGGGTGATTTGATGTTTTGCCAAACAACTCTGCACAAGGCATGAGTGGGTGCATTATCGTGATGAAGCTGCCAATCACCAGTTGCCATTAGCTGTGTATTTCTGAATCACCCAAATAGTTTCCGGGGAGGAATGTTCAAGCTTAACACAAAATTTGATGCCGATTTGTTGCTCTACTCACTCAGTCATTTTGAATGCGATGGCCACCCAGTACACATGCTCACTCAAAGGCATCTGCTGCCCCCACTGACTAGTACAGTGAAGTTGTCATTGTTCACTCATGTGCATTCCAGTCCACTTTCCTTGGCTGCCAGGTTACATCAATGTTGTGCAAACCATTCATATTAACAATGGCTGGACTTTTTCCAGACAGACCTAATAAAACTCTAAATTATGTTCAGCACTCTTTGACATTTTCTATACTGTTATGGGGGAGTTAAGGTAGAATGAAAACCATCCACAGATCTGAGATCTAGGCCAGTTTTGCTCTTATTTAACTGTAAGACCTTGTATGAACAATCTATTCATCAAGGGTCTTCATTTCCTCATATGCTAAATAATTATTTGCAATATAACAGTGTTCTCTTTAAAAGTATGTACTCTGGGGGAAGAGAGAATAGAGAGTTACTGCTGTTTAATGAGCACAGAGTTTCAGTTCAGGGTAACAAGAAGGCTTTGGAGATGGGTAGTAGTGGCAGCTGCACAACAGTGTGATTGTAATTAATGCCAAATGGTACACTGAAAGATGGTTAAAACACAAAATTTTATGCTATGTATATTTTACCCAATAACAAATATTTACAAATTTTAAGTCTGTATTTTGTATCTCTTTAAGCCATTCATTCACCCCCTCAGTCATTCATTCAAATATTTATTTATTGAGAGCTTATTATGAAGCGAGCACTGTGACAGGGATGCGAAGAAGAACAAGACTTCGAGCTGACAGGGAAAGACAGACACTATCCAAATAAGCACTCTTAACTATCAGATGCTTTACACAGCAGACTGGAACAGGAGTTATGAAAGCAGGCATCTACTATGTCTGAGAGGGTCAGAAAAGTATTAGAGGGAGAACTAAATAAGCTGAGTCTTAGAAGAACAGCATGTACTCACATACAGATGACATCATGAACAGCATACCCCTTTTCCTACAGTTAACTTCAAATCTGCATGACTAGAGGACAATTCTCTGACACGAGAACACTGCAAATGCCTCTTAAATAATACAAGATAGTTAAAAATTCAGATTTGTAATCCCCTTCTTCATCATAAAGGGAGTGAGGGGGGGAAGAGGAGGAAAGAAAGAAACCGTTACATTAATCTTCAAGCAAACCAAACCAACACAGGAATCACAACAAAAGTTAAACCTACTTGGGTTTTCGCTGCTGACTTAGATATTAAAGAGTAAAAAGCACATCATCTAAGGCCCAGCGTTGTTTATTTAAAAAGGACAAGGACAGCATAATGGGTCTTATTTTAGTACTAAAACAAGGTATGATTTGAGCAGATTGCTTAGAGAAACTGAATGACTCATTTAGAGCACCATTAAATAAGTGATTGTATCAGGGCAGCAAATGGTGCCCACGGAAGAGTTCAGTCCCTGCAAATGCGAAAGCAATTTACTTTCAGGGAGCACCTTTGCCCTCCTGGGAATTGGGGCTATTCCCAATAAACAAACTCACGTTTCTATTATCTTGTTTGTAATTTTACTGAAAGCTGTTTGGTTTAAAATAAACGGATCCTGCAGGGCCCTTGAAATCCTAACCGTATTAAGAACAAAGAAAGAGACTGGTAACATTTCAATATTATGAAATGCTAAAAAAAAAAAGGAAAAGAAAAAGAAAAAAGCCAGGGGAGTTATATGAAACACACGAAATGAAAAGAAATTTCCTCCCAAAATGAAAAAAAGAATCTTAATTTGTTGTTAGTCAATAAAACATGCCAATAAGGAATCCATGCAAAGGCTTAAGATCCAGAAAAGTTAGAAATGACTGTTACCAACATTTATCAATGTCTATTTGTAGCTTTACAACGAGAGAGAATCCTGTAGCAGATAAGCCAACAGTAAGATAAGAAGGAAAAAATAGTAGTTATCCCCAAATGTTGAGAAAGGCTGAGGACCTATACCGGGACTCATTGTTACGTATCTTAGCTCAGATTAAGATTACCGAGGGCAACAATATAAACATGATTAAAAATGACCATGTCATATATACCCTTGGAAGCTCAGAAAGGAAAACGACATATCCAGGGTCACCCAGCAATGCAGACCCAGCCTGCTTCTAGTCCCAGGTCAGAGTTCTCTCCTTACTCAATGTATTTTCTATTAGTAATTTTCTATGAATAGTTGTTAGCCCATGTACCCTAGATCAGCGCTTTATAAAGAAAAAAGGAGAGGTAACAATAACAGGGAACGAGGATTCAGGTAGGCCCAGTACACAAACCAGTTGTGCCACCAGAAGCCAGGGACAATGGGTAAGTCATTCACTCCTTTAGGCATTCATTGATCTAGGTACTCTTAAAATATCAAGCATGTGTGTATGTATTTAAATAGAACCATCACTTCAAATAAAATCTTCCCTGGAAGCCCAGTACACATAAAGAAAAAAAAAAAACTTCTCTGATTAATAACAAAATGGAAGCATAGAGTCCTGCCCAAATAACCCTCTTGTCTCCTGGGAGGGTGAAGGGGGGTGCCCCAAACACCTCTGCAGGACCCCTCAGCCACTCAAAATGCTATGTAAAGCTATAGGAAGAGATCAGTGGAGGCCCCACAGATCTTAAATTTCATGTACCAGGAAAAAATTTTAAAAATGATTTGAAAGGATTGAGTTTTTACTTTGTCAAGCAATGATTATTTTAAAAATCATTATTACTTCATAAATAAAAGGACATTCCAGAGCCAAAAAAATAGGAAGAAGTTTCTATCAAAATGAATAAATTTAGCTTTGCTTTGTGAAATTACTGGTGGACACAGAAAAAGACAGCTTAGACTGGTACATTAGAAAACCACCCCAGATCATCTCTTTCAGGCCCGTTCATGTCCTAAAATTCTAGTGTTTAAGTGGTGTTTGCTACTCTTCGCTCCTTCACCTTCAGTGTTCAGTTTTATCAATCTCACACATTTTAAAAATAAATTCTTTCTTTTCAAAAGCAGCATAGCACTGAGACATTTCTGGGGATCTATTTCCTCAAGTTTCAGGACCATTGTTCCTTTCTTTATGTTTCTGCAAAACCCTTCCAGCCACCACAGGCTGGTACGAGCACTTGTGACCATCAAAGGAACAGGAGAAAATCTAGCTGGACACGGAGGTGAGGCTGGATTTCCAGGATTACGTAACCTCCCTAGACTCAAAAAGCAATGTGGTCTGTTGATCATGGCTGAAAATATTTTTTCAGATCTTAGTTTAAAATTTCTAAGACATAAGTATATACAACATCCCGTCAAGTAAAATAAAAGTCCACTGTGCATTTCAATACTACTCTATTACTGCCTTGTTATCCAAACCCTCTATCTCCCAAATCACTAAGTATCGCGCATCCAGAAAAACTTAAAAGTTTCAACTTCATGTTTCTCTCCTACTCCTGACACACAGCATGTAACATATTCTAGGCAGATCTTAGATCTACCTTTTAACAAAAAGTTGTAACCGACTCCTGAGAGGTCCACTCCAACTTTATTTTACTGTACTCAGGCTCTGAAGCAACTTTTTAAGGAATATTTTCTATGTCAGGGAAGAAATAACCACCAACCATCATTCAGATTATTGAAAAAACTCATATTACTATTATCTCTTTTCTTAGAAATAAAGATAATTCCATTAACTTTTATTCAAACACTTTTTCCAATTTAAAAAAATATTCTGTGTCCTCTATGTTCTTCGTAAGTGTATTTGCTGACAGAAGCACAAATAGGACAAAAAGACAGCTACACAAGTCCCTTTCTCACACTTACAGTTTCTACGCACTTATTTCTTAAAATAGCTATAAATAGGTAACTACACTTCTTGGTATAGGAAGTCTACAAATATCACTTTGTTTCCACCACTAAAGCCCCATTTGGAAATCTTACACGTTCAGTGACTGAAGGGTGTACTAGAATGAAGCTAACAAAGGGCCTCAGAAGGTACAGCCTCAGCCCTGGCTGGCGTGGCTCAGTGGACTGAGTGCTGGCCTGCGAACTAAAGGATCACTGGTTCAATTCCCAATCAAGGCACGTGCCTGGGTTGCAGGCCATGTCCCCTGTAGGGGTTACATGAGAGACAACCACACATTGATGTTTTTATCCCTCTTTCTCCCTCCCTTCCTCTCTTTCTAAAAATAAATAAATAAAATCTTTAAAAAAAAAAGAAGGTACAGCCTCAAAACATACAACGATTATGTTTAAATATATTAAAGAGAGGACAAAATTTACTCTAGAACTATCGTATCCATCATTTAAAGCACACACACACACAAACAGGAAACCTGATCATTCATATTCTCTATTTCTTCTTGAACATCACAGAACTTTGGACCATTACCACTTTACGGAGTCCTTCCAAATAATATTTTCTGTGTCTGTTTCCAAAGGGGCACATGAAAAGCCCTGAGGGCCTCCATCCCCATCACTTTTATCTGAGAAAAGCTCAGTGTATAAAGACTGATTCTAAGCTAGTTCCGTGGGCTCTGTCAGTTAGCCTGAATCTGTCACTGCTACAGTCTTGGGTGTCTCCAGGGATTTAGAGTCCTTCTACAACCCATCCACTCGTCCCTCTGCTAATATCACTCTTACAAGAGGACTGCCACATCTGAGCACGCAGACCAGGCTGTGAAACGGAGGCAACTCGACTTTTCAGAGTGACACCAAAACACAGCCTTTGGCCACCGAAAGCTCCTCGCTGAGCAGCAAAGCCACATCAGCTACAGAGCCTCTTCTATTCGTTCCCAGTACAATCCTTGGTGGCGATACAGAAAGGAGATGTCCTCTTGACGATAAATTCCTCCTCCTTCCTTAAATGTCAAAAACAAACTCATATGACAAATATGGGAGGGAGTGAAGGGTAAAGGGATGGGCTTGGCTGGAGGAGTTCACCTTGGAGATCTGTCCCGATGGAAAACATGAGCTCTGCTGGCCTTTACAGCCTTTAGTCTGTGTATTTCCCAGCTGGCACAGTATCAAAACCAAAAACATACACCAATTTATGAGGAAAAAAGAGGCACAAGAGGCAAGCCCAAGGGTGGGAGCAATTTCTTACAGTTTTAACCCTATGAAAGATAAAGCATACAGTATCAACAACTATTAAAAAACCCCATATTTAGTAATACACAAATATGCATGAATACACACAAAGAAAATACAGTAACAGGGCTTTCTTTTGGCTCCAAATTATAACTTTCACTTTATAATTTTACATGCAGAAATGAGAGCTTCTTAGTGAAATAAATAGGAATTTTTACATGAACATGCAATATTCATTCGTAAATATCAAATGCTTTCATTAGATTTAAAATTTTCTTCTCAGATTTAATTTTTTCCCACTTCAGCCCTAAGATCTAATTTCCATGCCATGACAGTTCCCATCTGCATTTTGAAAGCATACGCAGAATCCACCATCTGATTTCGCAGTCAGGCTGCACACAATGTAGCTTCATTTCGGGCACCTCTGAAGGCAGAGTGATATTTAACACTGAATATAAGCAGTCTTTTCACCTTGCACTGTGGAATAATTGTTTCCCACTTCAGAACTACAACATGAGTTATCATCTCTGACTTGCTCTCTAAGTGCTAGGGCCAGCGTGGAAAAAACCGACAAAGAACATTTTGGGATTACTCAAGAGAACGGACCGTTGCTAACTGCCAAGAAGAGATCATGGACAGTCAGGCACAGCACAAAGAGATGCAGCACAAGAAATGACACACATTACTCGGCCCTGGTTTTAGGAAATCATTTCTCCTAACTGTCCTCAGAATGCAGAAACTGGACCTTTCTTGGTGTCAAACACACCCAATAAAAATTACTACTGCACATGGATGGTGCTGACTATTGTACATATATATTTCAGCAAAGCTGTACAGTTATACTTATGAAAATTACTGTTTACAGAATATGGAGTGAAAATGGGAGACACAGAGAGCTTTCCCCCAGAATTTGGAGTTGAATAAAGCAACCAATGCTTCCAGTTATCTATTAGCAAGTTGGGTTCACACAGACTGTCTGCCATGTCTAGAGATGATATAATTTAAAACCCTATCAGGCCTGGCCCACAGAGTTAACCATTCCTATGTGTAATAGGTGCAATATGTAATGAAAAAAGGTTGTGGAGTGGTAGGGCAAAGGCCAATAAACAAATTATCTTAGGCATTTTTCATCCTGCATCACAAAGAAAACAAATTAATATGAGAGAGCAAATGACAGGCACACACAGACAAAATCCAATTCAAATGCTGTGATGTATAAATAAATATAACAGGCAGATGGAAAAGAAGAGTATTTAAATTCTGGTCAGTGTTACAAACGCTGCCTCATTAAAATACAAACCCTTCCTTACCTTTGCATGTCTCTTACTGCCTTCTCTCCTGGCTTCCCTTTCTTTCAATCTTTTCTCCTATAAAAAGAGGGAGAAAATCAGCAACATGCAACTTCCATCTATTAGATACAAACCAGACTACACATTCATAACAGTTTTTTCTTAAGCCAACTGATACATGACATTTATTTTTCATTCATTACTGAATAAGTATTTACAAGATTGGCACACATATTTGTAATCATTTACTATGTGTCAAACAGATCTGAAATTAAATCTCATTTCTACCACTTACTGTAAGCTGTGCAATTCTGAGCAACTTATTTATATTCTCTGACTCTCACTTTCTCATCTAAACGTGAAGATAATAGGAATACATATTTCATAAAATTGGTATAAGAATTATATAAAATAACAGATATTTAGTACAATTAGGGATATATGACTGGCACACAATCAATGCGGGCTCTTAGAATAAAAAGAAGGAAAAAATGCAATCTTGACTATTTCCCTTTTCCTTTGTCTAAAAACAGAATTTTTAAGGATATGAAACTCTCATCTTCGGGGTCTTAGAA
>VMDR010018601.1:0-19031 GCA_007922815.1 Macrotus californicus
TTGGATGAATAACTCATTTCTAGAAACCTGTGCCTAAAGAGTTAACCAAATTTGGGGACAAAGATGTATGTACAAATGTAAACCCACAAGTCTAAATAAATAATGTTTGAAGTAATGCTTTTGAAATACATACAACAAAATAGATAGCATGCTATGGCTTTTTTAATAACAATAATTCCTTTTCAAGTTATTTAAACTTATTTGTCATGACAAAAGTAAGACGAACATTTGCAATAATGAATTCTAGGCAGGAACCACATGAGATAACATTAAATAAAAATAGTATATGAAACTATATATGCAGTATCATTTTACATTTTCATATATTTTTTTGCAAGTGTACGTTCATTTGTCTTTTTGACATCAGGAAACTTCATCCCTCCCATACATCCTACAACTATAGTCTCTATAGTTCTTGACAATGAATGAGATGTGGCAAACAATTTAGATCAAAGAATTTTTAAGTTATTTTATCAATATATCACCATTGGAGCAGCCTATGCCCCTTTTGTAATCTGATGCTGAGAAAGAAACACTTTCATAAAGAACCCCTGGTCCAGTACATCTTCTCAGTTGTCTCAGTCTGCATAATATTGTCATTCTCAGCACTTTTCTAGTACAACAGGGCTGACAGCCCAGAAACTACATTTCCAAGACTCCCTTGCTCTCAGAATTTTAGTTAGATTCAGCTACTGAGAGGAATTTATATGAGACCTGGAAGGCAGAAGAGAAGGAGGAGCTATTACTTTGTCCCATAGCAGCTCACAGGCATCAGCAGATTGCAGTTATGTGGATGCACCAGCAGCTTCCATGTTTATTCCTAAAAATGACTCAAGTTGCTGCTACAGGCTGTTGAGATCATCAGTAACAAACCCTCTGGGATTCCTGCAGCCTTCTGATCCCCAAGGGAATTTCTCTATGATTCCTGCTTTCCAAAGTTCCTGAAAGCCAGCAGCATGCTCCTTGATCTTCATTCTCTTGCCCAGCTTTTCAAAGGATTCTGTAAGCAGCTAGTTCCCTATTAACTCTCTTTGTAACTGAAATACCCAGAGTGGTTTCTCTGTTCCTGACTAACACCTGGCTGATAGGACTTCCAAATTCAGACTTCTCAGGTCTCTATAATAACCCTCATCCTGTCAAACAAGGCATTGACTAGAAACAAAAACAGGAATACAGCTATTAATATTCAGGTTTTCAGAAAGTTCATTAGCATGTTTATCTTCTTGACATTTTATGATCTAAAATATGACCAATTAAGAGTCCAGAAACACTGGCATTCCTAACTTCTAGGTGTTCAGCAGGAAACATTCTTTTCCAGGCTGATTTTGTCATCTCCCACTTTGGGATATCCGGCAGTGTCTGGAAGTATTTTTGGTTGTCACAACTTGGAAGAAGGGATTTTGCTACTGACATCTGGTAGTCAGAGATGCTTCCAAACATCCTACAATACACAGGAAAGCCCTACACTACAAAGAACCATCCAACCTGAAATGGCCCTGTTGCCAAAGTTGAGAAATGCTGCCTTCACTCTTTTTCATCAGTCTTCCAGGATCACTACATCAAAGCTGAAGTTATACAAGTTTTATCTTCTATACAATAAGGGAAGAGAAATCTCTGTGATTAATTCCAAAAATGGGCCACACTCAGAACCTGTGATATAAATGAGGGAAGAATGCTTTTAACCCAGATAACAAAGGAACCAGAAGTAGGGGGGCTAATAAGAGAAGAAAGAGAAGAGAAAAGACTCTTAAGCATAGAAATTAGGCCATGTCTCCCTCTCTCTCTCAAAGTAATGACAGTGTTTATTTCTATGTGACCAATTATGGATGCCTTTTCTTTCCTTCTGTGCACTTTTCCATACTTTCTAAATTTTACATAATGGTTGTATATTACTTCTATAATTCTAAAAAAATCAAAAAGCATTACACTTTAAAATACAGTGATAATAAGCAACGCCTTTGAGGAAATGTTCTAGTCGTACTGCAGCAAGTATTTCACAACATCTCTGAAATCCTCATGGGAAATAGATACAAATAGAAAAATTATGCAACTCCCACCAACCTTATTGTTCTGCATTATAACAATGTACCCTCCACCAAATTTTATTAACAAGGTTTCTCAGATGTACCCAAGATGGTCAGAAATTAATTGTAAATTTTCCCTCACTGACAGTGCTGTGCAGGACAAAGGATCCCACCCTGCTTGGATGGAGATTGTTGTTCAGAGAACAGAGTCCTCATGAGATAAGGAAAAAGATAATCTCCTCTCCAGTATCCCATAAGAGGCAGGACAGGCAACCAGGCTTCATTTGTAAGGCCCCTGAGTGTGAAATTCTGTCAGCTAGGAGTTATGTGTGTCCCCTAATGGCAACATTTTACTGTGCAATGGACTTGTGCCTAAACGCTAGCTTTTAATCAGGTTCCCAGTATTTGAGCCCCACAGACCCCCCTGCGATCCCCATAGGGCAAACCAGAGCAAGGGGTCCCACAAAGTGACCCACAGTGCTGCAGGGGTGTGGGAGCTATGTCACCGCTGGACTCTCTCTTCCCATTGGATGAATAGGAGGCTCAGGGGGAGGAACAGTAAGGTTAGCATGCAGTCTGTCCGGGTCTCTACAGTGCAAGGGGGTGCTTCAGCCTCACACCTGTGTTCCAAGGTGCCCTCTGTGGTGCCTTGTCCATGAAGTTGTTAGTTGTTCTTGCAAGGGGAGCAAAGTCAGGAAAAACCTATGTTGCCATTTTGGTGACGTCACTCCAAGGCTAGATTTTGATCTGTGAATTTCAAGGATACGGCTCATTCCTGAATTTTAAAGACTCATAAAATATTTATTTTATTATTTTAAATATATGAATTATTTACATACTATTGGGCTCTACTTAGAACTAGGTCACTGGTTCACTTTCTCTTCTATCACAGCAACTCCCCCCCCCCCAGCTCTGAGAGGGAAGAGAATAGCCATAGAAAGAGCCCTCCCTGGCCATGAAATGTTCATAAGGCCCCTTATAAACACAATCAATACCATCTTCAGACCCCCCTGACAGGGGTTTGTCCTGTCCACTGTACCACCCTGAGCTTGGAAAGAACTAAAATCCACAGTGAGCAACTTCTCTAATCATGTCTTCTACTCCCAGTGCCCATTTGACAGGGTTGGATAGGTATTGTGGCAAAGAAACATAATTTATTATTTACAATCTCTCCACTGCCTTCTATGGAAAATATATTCTAAAAGACCCCTTTGTTTACCGAGGAGGGTAATGGTTGTGAGGATGCAAGACTGGAGAAACCAGAACAATAGATAAATTCCTTACTCAAGACAGGAAGGGATATAAATTGATCAGGAATGATAGAAAAGAAGGTGAGGCTAGACAAGCTAGATAGGAAGAGGTTTTAAGACCATCTAAAAGAGGAACTTTGTGAGGGAGAAATGGTGAATAAGGATATCTCTAAACTAAATGTTGTGTGATGAGTGATGTAACCTTATATTTTATTTCCCTTTAAAATCTTAATTAAAATCTAGACTTTTTACTAATAAGCAGGGCCCTGTACATTATAAGCATTCAATAAATATTTGTGACTTAATGAATGAATGAATGGACAAAGGATCATTTAATGGAGCTGGAAGTTTCTGTCTGGTGAGGTGCACAGAAAGTGCTGAGTCTTTTTTCAAGCTATTCTGCTATCTTTATAATTTGGTTTTTAAGACTGCATAGACTCTATAATTTACTTATTCATTGTAATTTGTTTTTCTATCAGAGGCAATGCTGCAATGAACATCTTCGGACACAGAGCCTTTATCTGCATATGTACCAACAAATTGCTTTTCTGAGGATGTGGTACCAACATATGTTGACAACGTGAAGCAGTTGGGGAATCATAGTTTGAAACAGATAGGAAGCTCCAAGCAAGCAGGTTTTTTAGACCCCATTTCCAACTGATGGTCTTCACAGAAGCTAAGGAAATCCATGCATTGGTCATTGCATAATCTTTTCTGAGGCCATCCCAGGCCAAGCTCAGTGTTATGTCATGAGAGTATGGAACTGCCTTTAAGGTCTTTGATCTGGTGTGGAAGGCAAACATCTAAATAAGTGATTAAGATGTAGTAAGAGAGTGTTGTTACAAAGGGCAGCTGAAACTGTTTTTGAGAATATAAGATACCAGCATCTAATCGAACCTGGAATGAAGAGAAGAGAGAATATCAGGGAAGAGTCCTGAGGAAGTGGCATCTACACTCACCTCAGGGGAAAAGTAGAAGAATTCAGTTGAGGAATGGAAACAGCAGTGACTTCCAGGCAAGGAGAAAACAATACATAAAGGCACAAATGTGAAAAAGAAAGTACTCTTGGGCAAAGAGCATGAAATATCATGTGTGCAGTGGGGACAGGAATGGCTCAGAAGGTAAGCAGAAGATAAAACATAAAGGTTCTTGAATACACTTCTGGCTGTTTGGACATCACACCACAGGCAAGATGGTTGCAAGCCCGAGGTTAGCTGGCATACACAGATTTGCCCCATGTAAAGATTACCAGAGAGGGAGGAAATGCTGAAGCCGGAAAGGCAGACAAGAGTAATCCAGGAGGTAAGTGTCACAGGATGACCTCAGTAACAAGCATCACAGAAGGTAAATGACCTCCAAATATTTCTCAGGCAACGTAAACCTCAGGTTCAAAGAACTTCAAATCTCAGTCACACCCACAGAAATTAATGTTCTCAACTTCACTAAGACAGATACCTTCTTCTCACTTTTCTGGCTAAGTTCTACCATGATTCCTCAGATTTCCAGTTTTTTAACTTGTGGTTCCATTCTCTGATTCCATCTTCTACGATGGCTCCTCAATGCCACCTTGTTATTTGGATTACATTCCATAATTGCCTATTAATTTCTCCTGGATCCTGATCTATACTAGCTCAGAAAGCTGCCTTTGCATAATTTTCCCTTGCACCTTGATATGTGGAATGTGGATCCACCAAATGGTATCTTCATATTATATTGGGCATCAACATGGTAGTTCCATGTATTCAGTCTGTGGGGAACTGTATTAGTCTGGGTTCTCCAGAGACACAGAACCAATAAGAAACATACAGAGATACATACACACAAAAATTTAGTATAAGAAATTGACTCACATACTTATGGAGGAAGAGAAGTCCTGAAATCTGCAATCAATAAGCTAGAGAACCAGGAGAGCTGATGGTATAAGTTCCAGTCCAAGTCTAAGTCCAAAGACAGGAGGAGACCAATGTCCCCACTGAAAATGAACCCAGAGAGAGAGAATTCTTTCTTACTCAGCCTTTTATTATATTCAGGCCTCCAATTGAATGGATGTCACCCACCCACATTAGAAAGTGCCATTATGTCACTCGGTCTACCCATTCAAATATTATTCTCAACCAGAAACACCCTTACAGTCATACCCAAAAGTAATGTTTAATCAAATATCTGGGCACTCCATATCCCGGTTAAATGGACACTTAAAATTAACTGTCACTGGAACTACGAGAACCCTGACAGGATTTGGAGGCCTTTTATATACTGGCCTATGGAGCTATGCTTTTCAACAGGGTAGCTACATGTTTGAAATATATTTAATCTGAATTGAGAAATGCTATAACAGCAAAATGCCAGATTTCAAAGATATAGTACCACACAAAAAAAGTCAAATATTTTATGAATAATTTTACATTGATTATGTGTTGAATGACAATAATGACAATATTGAAATATACTGGATTAAATAAAATATATTACTAAAATTATTTTACCTGCATCTTTTTACTACTTTAATATAGCTGCTATAAAATGTCAAATCATACAGGAGGTTTACATTCAATTTCTATTGGCCAGTGATATTCTAGAGGGCTGAGTGAGAGTATTAATTAGCAAGAATTAAGGGTGGCATCAGGGGTACAGATAAAAAGTTAAAAATTCAGGGTACAGTTTTAGTCTTCATAAAGTACAGCTGGACTAGCAGGGCAGCTGAGATACTGGTTACTGAGATAGACTGAGCTTCTCCTGATGGAGAGAGGGGGCACTGTGGCTCCCTGGGCCTGGTACGCCCCAGTTGTAGCACATCTAGACTTTGACCTCATGAGTGAGCCCACAGTCTACTCTGGGTGGGATGGACACTGCCCTGGCTAGAGGATTATACCTACTAAACCAGAAATTTTCAACCTTTTCATCTCATGGCACACCTAAACTACTAAAATTCTGCAGCACAAAAAATATATATATCTTTGCCAACCTGACAAAATAAATAGATATAATTTTGATTCACTCACACTGGACAACCATTGTTGTGCTGACTGTTGTCATTTCTTTATTTGACAACCTAAGGGAAAAGAGGTGAGTGCCCCTGACTAAATAGTCAGACATCACATGTTTTAAAAATTGTGGCACACCAGTTGAAAACATCTGGACTAAACTCTCAGAGGGAGGCTTCTCCAAGGTGCCATCAGTACCCTGTGGTGCTGTGGAAGGAAGGTGCTGACACTTCTGCTGCCTACATCCTTGTTCCTTGGTTGGGTAAATTCTACTCAGGAGGAACAACAATCCCCTCTGAAGCAATTCTTGTTCCCTATGGTCAAATACATTATCAGTTTGTGTTTCCAATTGGATAAAATCCTAAGGCTCTGCCCATATCATTGAACAAAGTCAGCCTTTCTTCTCTTTTGTTTGCTTTTCTAGGTACTGAGAGGTAAAAGATAAAATTAATTCCCTTTATGGAGAGAACTTCAAATCCATTTGTAAATACTGGTTTGGTTCTTAAATGGTCCTTGAGAGGTGATATATAATTAAAGGCTGTTTAGATTTCACTTAAGCAAGAATTTTCTAAGGCAAGAGGAGTGATCCTGCCAGAGGTGTGTGTTTACAGATCTTATTAACGTCTTTGAGCATCCAGCAGTACCCACGAGGCCTCCGATGGCAAATGCCCAACACAAGAAGCAGGAAGCTACAAAGGGAAGGCTGGCTGGGAGTTGAGGAGCTTCCCAGAAAAGCAGGATGAAAGGAAGGATGAACAGATAACAGATGAGACTGAAGATGGCAGTAAGAAAGCCTTGTTTCAGCCGATCTCTGCTGCCATGACTCCATGGAGAAGTCTGAGCCATTTGAGCTACAAAGCCTGATTCTGCTAGGATAGTCTCAGAGAAGTCTTGATGAAGTCCCCAAGATGTCCCAATTAATCTATCTTGCCAAGCTGCCATCACCAGAAAGAGACCTCCTCAGCCTCTCTAGGGAATCCTGTCCCCCACCTGGCCCCACTAGCCCTTCCCTGACAAGCCTCTGTCCTTTTACTTACCATTTCATTGAGGCTCTTTGGCAAAACAAAAGTGGTAAGACTATGACTATTAATCTGTCAGCAGTTCTAGTTTTGTCCACCCCTGAGTTGGCTGAAAATTCAGGCTCTTTGTCTTCCCACTCACTGCCTACCCTCCAGCAAATGTCCTGCTCTGCCATATCGGTCTTCACGCTTCTGAGGGAGAAAACAAGAGCAAGTGGAGGAGGTCAACACGAGGCACGTGGGGTGACCATTGGAGGAGGCTAGTAAAGACTGAAATGAGAGCCAAGGAAGCTGAGGTGAGAGAGGGTGCACTTCTGAGAAGTCAAGCTGGGGTCTCTGAGCTTCACTGTGGCATATTATTGGTGTGGCCAGGGGACCAAGCTTTCTGGAGCTTAAACCTAAGGTACACACAGTTGAATTTCAGATTAAGAATATCAAGCTCTATATGGCCTGAGAGTTTATTTTCTTCATGAGTGTCCAAAGGCTTTACTCGGGGTATAAGAACCTGAGGTAACATCAGCCACAAGGCTCCTAGAATATCCCAGAGCCACAAGGATACTGAGGATACTCACTGATGTTGGAATTAAAACTGGGGATTCATTGAGATGTTCTGGTCAATATGTTGCACTCAGAGCACCACATTCTCATGTATGACAGATACTACAAGGTACCCATCTCATGTCCATTACCCCCTTCTCTCTTCCTGCCAGAATAACTTGAAGTAGCAATGCACCAGCTAGAAAATTACATTTTGCAATCTCCCTTGCAGTTGAGAGCAAGTGCCATGTTCCAATGAGATATGAGAGAAAGTCTACTGGGAAAATTATTTTTATAGATAGCAGTGCCCCTTTCTCTCAGTCACTTCCTCTGTTCCCTATCCTGGACATGAACAGGAAGCTGGGGAAGGAGCAACCACTATTTTGCCACCAAATAGTGACCATGAGAATGAAAATTGTAAGCATTGAAGAGCAGAACAAAGAGAGAAGGAGCCCAGGGTACAGATGCCACCATGCAGTGGCCACCCCCACTTGGATTCTTATCCCAGATGCCTAGTTTCATGAAAAATAATAAACTCTCTTTCTTCTTTAAGCTATTCCTTTTCATATTTCTATAGTAGCATCCAGACAAATAGACATGATATCACTCATTATTTACATCACCAGTTCCACAGACACCCAGGTTCTCATAATTCTTTGGGGCAGCTGGGAGTAGTCAATACCAAATGATCCCTGTCCCCACTTCAAAGCGATAATCTGGAAATATTGATCAGGTTTGGGTTCCCTGAAGACTTGGCTGTGGCCCTGCAACTCCTATGCAAGCATCGGCATAAAATTTAAGAAATTAGCAGGAAATAGGCTACCAGGGTTTGTAGAAAGGATTTTGAGTCATGTTTAGAACAAATGCATCACAGAGACTCTGTGGAGATGAAGTGCACTGAGACTGAGACCTGTTACTTCCTACAGGTGAGCTGATGCGTTCTGGCACTAAATGATGCTCATTGACACTAAGCCATAAAGACAGCAATTCATCTGTGGACAGTGCCTGAGGCTTCTCAGCCAAATTGGTATCTGTGCTAGGGTCCCATGGGGACAGAAACCACAACACTTACATGAACAGAATAATTTAACACAAAGAATTGTTAACTCAGTATAAAGTTGTTCACTGGGTAACTGAAAGGGTAAAAAGACAACTCAGATACGACAGAGGAAGTAACTGTCGGAAACAGCTACCATCTCTAGGACAGCTAGGAGCAAGAGAACAGAGGAAAGAGGTTGGAATTATTAAAACTTAGAAAAACTGTCTGAGTTCTTCATAAATTTTTTATATTAACTCCTTATACTATGTGTCAATGTAAAAAACATCCAAACTGTAAGAATTTATATGAGTTTATTTGAGCCAAACTGACAACAATTTCCAGGAAGCAAAACCTCAATGGTTTGAGAAAACGCTCTGGAAAATGGCAGTTTTGCACCTTATTTTATACATTACAATCAAAGGAGGCGACACAAAGGGTTATGTGAAACCCATTAGTGGTATATAAAGGAGGCAAGGAGAAAGCAAAATGGGGAAACATCTGGGATTGGATAAAAATAAGTAAAATTATAGACATATATATCTTTTACATAGGTGGGTACAAGATAGTTAACAGTCAACAAATAACACCATAACAATAACAATTAGGGTAATTGTGATCTCCCCTTGGTGCAGTGCCTGTGCTTTGAGAGGTTGGGAAAGGAAATTTGATGTTCCCAAGGCATGTTATCATAGATGCAAAAAGACAATAGACAGGCTCAATTAAGGTAAAGACTGACTTTTGTCAGGGCAGATTCCAGCCTAGGACATGACTGCCTGCCATGACCTCCTTTTAGTTAGAAAGTTTTTAACTTCAGACCATCCTATGTGGTTGCTTTAGGTCTCCAAGTTTGCAAGCCTGTCATGCAGGCCACCCCTGAGCTTGTCAGACTTAGCATGTGGCCCCTTTTTGTCCACAGATGTATCATTGGTGAACATGTTCTCCCATTCAGAAGGTTGATTTTTGTTTTGTTAATGGTTTCCTTTGCTGTGCAAAAACTTTTTTATTTGATGTAGTCCCATTTGTTTATATTTTCTTGTGTTTTCCTTGCCCAAGGAAATAAATCAGAAAAAATATTGCTGCAGGAAATGTCCAAGATTTTACTGCCTATGTTTTCTTCTAGGATTTTTATGGTTTCGAGTCTTACATTTAAGTCTTTAAACCATTTTGAATTCATTCTTGTCTGGTATAAGAAGGTGATGTAGTTTTATTTTTATTTTTTTTGCACACATTTGTCCACTTTTCCCAACACCATTAATTGAATCGATTGTATATACCCCATTATATGTTTTCACCTTCTTTGTCAAACCCATATAGGCATGGAGTTATAGATACTTATACAAGGAAGACACACAGATGGACAATAGATATATGAAAAGATGTTCAATGTCACTAATCATCAGAGGGATACAAATCCAAACTACAATGAGATATCATGTCATGCCTATCAGAATGTCTATCATCAATAAATCAACAAATAAGCATTGGGAAGGATGTGGAGAAAAGGGGATCCTAGCGCACTGTTGGTAGGAATGCAGGTTGGTGCAACCACTATGGAAATTAGTGCAGAGATTCTTCAAAAAATTAAAAATGGAATTGCCTTATGACCCAGAGATTCTACTTCTGGGAATATATCCTAAGAATCTCAAAACACTGATTCAAAAGAACATAAGCACCCCTATGTTCATTGCAGCATTATTTACAATAGCCAAGATTGAGAAGCAATCCAAGTGTTCATCAGTAGATGAGTGGATAGAAAAGCTGTGGTACATTTACACAATGCAATACTACCTGTCCATAAAAAGAAGGAAATCTTACCTTTTGCAACAGCATGAATGAACCTAGAGGGTAGTATATTAACTGAAATGAGCCAGTCAGAGAAAGACAAGTACCAACTGATTACACTTATATGAACAAGTGAACAAATAACAAATGAACAAATGAACAGGGCTCTAATCAACAAAATAATCAAACAAAGTAGAAACTCATAGATACAGAGAACAGGCTGACAACTGTCATAGGGGAGGGAGTTTGGGGTGCTGGGTGAAAAAGTGAAGGGATGAAACAGTACAAGTTGGTAGTTGTAGAATAGCTACAGAGATGTGGATTGCAGCATGGGGAATATAGTCAATAACACTGAGATAATTGGGTATGGAGTGAGGTGGGAGCCTGGGGTAGTGGGGGGACCACTCTATAGAGCACATAGTTTTCTGGCCACTTTCCTGTACATCTGAAAGTGCTGTGAAATGGTATTGAATGTAAACTGTGGTTGAAAACAACACTTAGAAAAAGTAGAGGAAAGGCCTCTTAAGCTGAAAGTCAGACTTGGAGAAGGAGCACCAGCCAGTGCTGGGTCTCTGGAAATGAGGAGTGGTGTATGGTGCCATGATTCTAGTTCTGTGAGGGTTGGAAAATATGCACACTGGATTCCGTGGCTGTCCCAGAAAGGAACTGCCTCTGCCAAGGTGAAGCAGCTTTGCCAAGGAAAAGAGCATGCTCCCCATGCCCTCCTCCAGCCCTACACTCTCCTCCCAGCACCCCCTACTGGCACAGACTAGCATAACAAAGCAGCTGGCTTGATTTGGAATATGATTTGTAGAGTCCCAGCTCCAGCATCCTGGAGCAGAAATCAAGGAGGGTCTTGGAACTGAGAGAAAATTATTCAATAACTGACACAAGATCCCTGCAGCAGATACTCAGTGAACAATGTTTGCCTCCATATTCTAAAATATGCTAATCAATTTAGGTGAGAAAATGGTTCTTGGAGGCTCAAAAGCATCTAAACATATTAAGGAGATAAGGAAGAGAGTTTTAAACAATCGGAAATTAATAAGCAGCATCGGGCTTGATTCTCACCATGGGAAAATGGAATTAAGACAGAAGAAATAGGGGAGGGAATCGACCAACTGCAGGAAGTACCAGCTCAGGCTGCAGAAGCAAAAAAGGTCAGTGGGGTTTCACACCTCAGAAGCAGAGCTCGTCCAGGCACAGTTCCAGCAGGTGGAGCTAATCTGGTCCTCAGCCAATGCTGGTTGAACACTTGGCCTTTACTGTGCTTCAAAGGCACATGGGCCATGGGTTCAAATCTGCAAGCACTGGGCGCTTGCCCCCCAGGACGTCACAGAGCACGTGTGAATTGATTCTGAAGGTGAAGAGAGTCCCACACTTGCTTTGGTTGTGATACCCAGATCAAGTGGCTTCTTGTTCGTGGGGTCCCTTTAACTCTTCACATCAAAGACACTGGTCTTAGAGGGGAAGGGGATTAAATGTTCCATCTCAGCATTACGATGTTGCTTGTTCCTGATCCTGAAGTTGGTAACAAGGGCCTGGGTGAACTCATCCAGGCACCTGGAGGCTCCCAAATGCTAACACAAACACAGTAAAAAGACAAAGTGGGAGAAGAGACAAGTGAATGCAAGTAGAAGCGGTATTATTGAGTGACTGAACATTTCTTTGTGGAGTCCATCACACTGCTTAGGCAGAAGGTGAGGGGATAAAATATTAACTTTATTAATATAAGGTAGCTTTGCCCAGGCCCCGTGCTTGCTGAAGCATTCTAGCCTCATCTGCTGCAGTTTCTTCCCCTCCTCACTCTCCAGGGTCTCCAGCCTTGTCATCCCACCACTAGGACTTTTGTGTTGGAGAATGAAGAGAAAAGAGATAGAGACAGAGAATGGGCCACTGAGGATGAGAGCCTGCGGTCATATTCAGGGGGCTGTGAGGACCAAGTTCCAAGGGACAGCTGTCATGATGGAAGCAATATGAGGAACAGAAAAGGAGAATTTAAAAGTACTTCCAGACACCGTGCTTTCTCTTCACAGGTCTTCAGATGAACAAGAAAACATGAATTGTTTTGAAATTACTTTTGGTCATATGCTGTGTTCTTTTCACACTGCTTTGGGAATAAAACACAGGAGTGGTAGCTCTATAAAAGTCATAAAAAATCCCTTAGAGATATAGGACTGTCAGAGAATGGCACAAGCCATTTCTACTTCTACCTCCAGGCCATGTCTCTGGCCAGGCCAGCTCTGGGTCTGGCAGCCTTCCCAATGCAGCTCTCAGAAATCCAGTGGCTTCTCTGTCTTTAGTTGATTCTTTGTCCCCCAGGGTCCCTACCAAGCCTGACTGTGGAAACAGTTTCTTATTCCTCCTATGTTGTTTCCCCCACAGACCAACCCAGAGGCCTTTCTCTATTTAAGGAATAGGATGGTGATGTCAACAGGTGGACTCTCTTTCCCTTCCTAGGGTAGTGGTCATCAACAAATTACACACACAAACACAAACATACACACACCACACAATTTCCTGGACATAGGTCAGCCAAGCCAACCAACACAGAACAATAAAGAGAAAGTAGTGACGGCCCAAGTGACAACTTTGTCTCCTGTGAGTCTGTGGCTTCACCGAGTCCCCTAGTCTGAGAGATGAGGCCCAGGACCTCACAGGAATACTTGGGTCCTTCTGTGGAATCTGAGTCCTATCTCCTGGGAGGAGTGAAGTGTACTTGGGAAAGGTACCCTTGGAAAACTCTGCCATTAGGAATGGGTGGTTCTGGGAACCAGGAATAGCAGAGAAAGTGACAGCTGGAGAAACAAAATACAATCTAAATTCAAGTATCAAGCATAGCTAACCTCATCCCCTGTTGTACTAGTTATTAATTTATTGCCTTTCTGCTCCATCATCTCTTTTGAGAGACTTCAACATCCTCATTCCATCCAATATATTATCATTATGCAGACTTGACCTTTTTGACCTCAGCAACCAGTATCTGAACTCCAATCCCATGGTCATACCAATCATTTACACTGTTACCATAGCCAACTATTCTTCCAGTCCTTATTTCCATACTCACAGAAGTGTTTAGACTCATAAAGATATCCAGTCCCTAAGATCCTTAATTTTCTTCCAGTTTATCAGCTTGAGCTGGCCTTTGCTTGAGCATCCACAACACACCCTCTAGGTTTTCTCAATCCTTCTCCAATTTTTCCTTCCCCATTCTCTAATTATCCCTCAAAGGTTGGGTTTCCTAGAGTTGTTTTTTTGTTTTTACCCAATCTTCTTCTTAAATACTCTGCTTGGGTACTGTAGCCTCCTACATGGCTATATGTTTTCAAATCTCTAACCCCAATTTTGACTTTTCTAAACTTCAGATCATACCAGTTCTTTGAAATCGTCATCTGAATGTCCCAAAGGACCTCAAACACATCATGTTCAGATCTCATTATCCCTTTCCATGTGTCTCAATTCCCCAATATTCCTTATCCAACTAATGAGATCACCATTCATCAACATTGTCCCAAAGTCATGAACACAAAGTTTTCTTCTTCCCCTACATCAACCTATCACCACATTTTCTAACTTTTATCTTTTAAATATTTTCCAAATCCATGTCTTTTCTATTCCTCTGCTGCCCTAGTTCCAGCTCCCCTCATCTCTTACTTAAAGGTTACCACCTCATTGATTTTCTACCTTTTATCTTATCATGCTAAATCCTCTCCTGCATGTGGTCTCAGAGGGACATAACCAAACACAAGTCTGATTTACTTACCACCCTGCTTAACCTTTTTGATGATACTCATTTTCAAGACTTTACCATAGTCTCAAAGGACCCATGTCCTCAGGTTTTTTTCCCAGAAAACTCTCAGATTTTCCTCTTTCCATCTCCACCTCACATATTAAGCTCCACTTAGACCAAAGGTATGTAGTTCTCCATACTCTGTACATTATACTTATATCTGTGTCAGTGTAATGAGTCCTAGTAGGTGGAGTAAAACTCCTTTTCTGTGTTCCCATAGCAACCTTCGCATACTGACATCTGAGCTTTCAGCACACATTGTATTTGGGAAAATTCTTTACTTTCTGGCTCCCCCACCAGCCTGTGACCCCCTTGAAGGTAGGGTCATGTCTTCGCCTTCTCTGTATGCCCGGCACCTTCCCAGCCCCTGGCCTATGCTAGGTCTTAAGCAATGGTGGTTGAACTGAACTGAACTGACTGTCTGAGTTGGCCACTATGCCGTTCATTCTTAGAACTCTCCATATCTGGCCTACATCAAACCTCCCTGCAACTGCCTCTTCAAAGGCAGGGACATTTCTTCCAGATGAAAGTCTTCTATTCCACTGTCACAAGTTCTTTTCCTAACTCTAGTTACATGAGTCGCCACTTCACTTGTATGGTCCCATAAGTGGAAGTTATTTTCAGATTTTAAATAAAATAAAAGTCATACAACACCCAAAAGTCATCCAAAACTATCTTTGTGTGATGGAAAGGACACTCAATGGTGTGTCAGGACACCTGAGTTACAGTTGCTGCTCAGCAGCTGATACGTGATCAAGACAAGGCACTGTTTTGCTAAGGTTTCAGTCTCCTCATTTACACAATGACTGATGTGAAGTGGAGGGACTGTGGCCATATTATCTGATGTAACCAAGACCTTTGTTTCAGGTTTACATGGCATCATTACAAGCATGACCATGATATGGCTTGGTCGTCAGAGTGGACTCAAAGGAGGCATAAAGGTTGATAAGATTGTGGGTTGTGGGACAAGAAGAGGAACAGAGAACAAGCTGTATTTGCCTCATCTAAAGATGAATCCAAGATAAGAAAACCCTGAAGGAAAATGGGCCTGAAATTCAAGGTTCCACCTACTTGCTCTGGTGCTTTTAACTGTTTACTCCTTACCACCCAGATTATGTTGCTTGGATTTTTTCACTACTGACTTCTTAGCCAGCTCTTTTCAAAAAGCACTTTGCTATAAAGCTCTCACTTTCCTTTGCTCTGTTACAAACGGCCCTAAAGCCAGAAGAGCCATAGCAATGAAAAGTTGCTCTCTGCCCCAAATCCTGCATAGTGCCAGCTCTCCTTCAGGAGCCTGGCACATTCAACCTTCCCCACACAAACTGTCCCGCAGTCTCCCTGACTCTAAATCTCAAAGAAAGATGAGGGCCTGCCTCTCTCTGTGGCCCCAACCTCAGAGAAATCACAGAAAGGAAGGAAGTTAACTTTAAAAACAGCCAGCAACCAGTCGATGCTTCATAGCAGGAGAGGCAAAGAGCTGACATTCAGTAACCACTCTCTCATCAAGAACAAACACATGATCTGCTTTCTGGGAAGTGTGAAATGATTTCTTTCACACTGTTCCTTATTGGAACATTCTCCATCTACAGCAATCACTCACCCCCCTAGAGAGTCAGGCTCAAGGAAACAACAGAGGATAGAGAATACACAAGATTGCACGGAAATACACACACATATACGCATACACAAAAGTTAATATTCTAATGCCCAAGTGAAGACAGGTTCAGCACATACAAATCCTCAGGCACCCATCTACAAAGACTCTTAAATGTGCACAGAAACAAAGCAGCATTCATTCATTCAAACCTACGCAGCCTCAAACACATGGATGATCACTTGTAGACCCAGGCACCTTCACATGCCCAACACTGATGGGCACATCATCCTCCAGCATACAGAGCCCAGAGAAACACATAGAAACTCCAAGAATAAAAGAGAAACTGCATAGATAGGGATAGACACCTCAGCTCCTAACACTCAGACAGCTGCCAAGGCAGCTAAAAGGTTTGCAGGAAGGAGTGTGTGCCAGATGTGTAGGTTGGTGATTACCTATGGACAGTAGGAGCGTGGGCAGATGAGAGAAAACAACACTAGGGCTGGGAGTAGAAGACCTGTTGTTGCATGAATTGGGGAGAGAAGTGAGCAAGATTTGCTGTGGAGTTGTAAAAGGATAGATCCAAAGATACTTTTTAGATGAAATTGAAAGAATTTAATGGGTAATCCAATGTATCTAGAAAAGGGAAAGAAGAGGAATGTCTCTTGGGATTCTGGCCTGGGCAGCAGTGAGTGGTGAGTATATCACTCACTGCAGGAGGCAACACTCAGGGAGGGGCTGGGAGCACAGCCAGAGTAACACCTTTTGCTTATGCAAACTATCTACTGGAAGTGTCCTGAGTACCAGTTCCTGGGGTAAGGCTTCTGGTCAAACTCAGGGAGCCTACAGCCTAAACCAAGTGGGCTTTCAGAGTGCCATCCCAGGTCTTCTGTCTGTAGAGAAGGATGAGCACACACCATTCAGAAGACAGAGAGCAGAGAGGCTGACCAGAGGAGCTTTAAAAGCCCCCCTAGGAGCGACTCAGGGCCTTCCTGCCTGCAATACTCTTGATTGATCAGCTTCTTCAAGGTCTCCCAATGGTTTGGGCTGCCATTGATTGCTATACTCTAACAGCATAATCTTAAACTTACCTTCAGACTCAGCCTTCCCTGGATTCACAAGGCACTTGTGTAGGTGAGGTTCACCCTGTTCCTCAGCTCTTCCCCCAGGGTTTTCTGCTATAGGCAAGAATTTCATGTGTGCCACAGGGTCCTGTTTCTGCAACTATTTTTAGCCTTAAAAGTGTGATAATTTAAAAATAAAGGGGCACCTGAGCAAGGACTTAATAAGAAGTACCTAAGTGCCACCTGGCAATATTTACAGCCCACCAAAAAACACTGGAGAACACTCTAGAGCAGGCACATCCCTCTGGACTAGCTGCCATAACCATGGCTGAAGGAGAGCCTCCCTGCAAAGGCAGCAGCTCAGCTGCTTGCAGTCTAGCATTAAATCTTCCCTGTGAAGGATGAAAGGGAAATCCTCTCAAAGGCCTAATTCCTGGGAACCGAGTGTGACTTTTAATAGAAACCGGGTCCCAGCCAAGAAAACACTGGAGAAGTTCTGAATGCTGCCGATTGCTCAGCAGCCCCCAGGAGGCTCTGCTTTCTCTTCAGCATCTTCACTCCCTCCTGTTCTGTCTCTGGCTTTCTTAGCTAGGAATGTACATCGTTCTTAGTACACAGAAATAACAAAGACTAGGGCCCTTAAAATGTCAGTCCTATTAAAGGACAACAAGTCCCCTACTTGGTCTTCAGTCCCCAATACACCAAGCAAGCTTACTCAGACAGCCATAGGGGAGAAATGAGATCAGGCCTGAGAATCGTGCTAAGGCAGAGGGGTCCTCTTTTCCCTCCTTCCTCCTTACATTAAATGACAACAGTGCAAGGCACAGAAGACAGAGAGAAACCAGGAAAGGTTCAGACACACTTGTCAACTACTATTTTAGAAGACAGTGTAGTAAGTGTTAATAACAATATGTACAAGAAGCTATAAAATTGCAGGAGAAATAGTCGCCACTTCTGTGTTTGTGTGTGTTGGGGAGAGGGGTGTTTTTTAGAAGACTTCATGGAAGCAGAAAGAAGGAGGAACGTGTTGGAAATGCAGGTTGGGGGGTGCTTACTAAAGGGTCTGAACATCTACAGCATGTGACTGCTAAAAGCCAATCACAGAACTGAGAACTGCACTTTCCCAATGTTATCCAGGCAGTTTTAGGCAGAGGTGGTCTGCCATGGTCTTTCCTGATTCTTCCGACCTGGACCAGGCTGAGCCATTGAATCACTTTCCTGGGGTATTTAGAATTGAGATGGAGGCAATCCATCACTTTTTTAATGGTAGAAGCTATAATACTAAAAGAGAAGCAAGGAGTCAGCTCTCAGAAAAGAGCAGCACGAGAGGTGGAAGAGCCTCGGCCACATTCAGGTCCTGTCTCCAGTAGTGCCTGAGGCCACTGCAGCCTTTGACCTTCCCTGAGCCTTGGTCATTCAGGAGAAGCCACAGGTTCCTTCCAAAAAATGTGCCATCTCTTTGTAAACAAAACTCCAGCTGGGTTTCTTTACCTGTAAACAAGATTACATAAGAAACAAGGTATGTGAGAGTGGGGGACGCTGAAATGGAGCTGCAGATGAGTGTGAGGATTCTTAAATGCCACTGAAAATGTAGACATTAACCTCAAAAGGGAAAGTTAGTGCATGTTTCTGAGCCACACACAGATGTGTGTGACCTTGTAAAACCTGGACTCAAGCAGGATCCAGGAAAGTGGCCCACCTAGGAGGTGCAGTAATGAGGTGGGAAGAGAACACAAGACAGTTGTGTTGGGATAAAGACAAGTGTTTCCAAAGCAGAAATTAAAGGACCAGGTGGAGGATGAAGAAGTGGGAGATTCCGGAATGGTGTCATAAAAACCAAGGAATAAGGCAATTTCAAGGAAAAAATTATACTCAACCACCCCCTGCCAAAAGGGAGGCCAAGAACTGAAATGAGGTAAATATTGGAAAGCAGTGATAGGATTTGGCA
>VMDR010018602.1:0-19026 GCA_007922815.1 Macrotus californicus
AAGTACTCTCTTCCCTAAGTATTTCAATATAACCTATAGAATTGCCATCATTTGTACCTTTGAAATAAGTATAGACTCAAGACATGATAGTTTTGCTCTAATATCCCATTTGGCATTCAAAGTTCTATTTCATTAACCAACTGAGCTAGATTAAGTATAATTCCATCTTCGCTTATTAGAATGTTCTTATTTACACTCCCTGCAAAACTTTGTTTTCTATGTCTTAAATTAAGAAAAATTTGGAGTTGAGGAAAGAGATGTGTATTGACATAGAGTTATCATAGAGTTACCAGAGGATATCCTAAATGCTTCTAAAACATGCAAGATGAAACTAACGCAACCGAAATATTCATTCAAGCGTTTGTAGAATCGAGTTCTTTGAAAATTGTATTCGTAGACAAAGCCGGGCTCCGTTTGACTACCAGCCAAGTATCACCTGGCACTATTTTTGCATCGTCTATTATTATTATCATCAAGAAGTGTCTCCACAGAGAGAGAAAGAGCGCAATGTCAAAATGCATTGCTATGCTCCACCACATAGCTAGAAAGAAAATTAATCAAAATTTTATGTGTGCAGATGGAAATGCTTAAGCCCGTTTTTACAAACCAATTATTGTTTGGTTCCAAAAACCTGTAACTTGTTTGAGATTTAATACACACTGAACAGCCTCAGAACTCCTTGAAGAATAATAATTCAAACTTAATGGGGAATGTAAGTTGACTACTATTTCTGTGTTCTCTCGTTCCTATATTTTTCGGTTCAGGTAAGTATAATTCACGACCACGCAGGAGGTGACTTTATAGAATATGTTTTCTGCTGATAGGCCTTTTTTTACAAAGACTTATGCAGCACATTTTCAGTGATGTAGTACCGTTGCTATTAGGGGGCCTGATTCTGCACTCCTTGTTCAGAATTAATGTCCCGAGAATCCTGGATAAAGACAGATGAATTCAGGATCAAGAAGCAAGGTTTTATTTCAGCATTTGTCATAGCTAAAGCTTCAGAATTACCGTGAAAACACCTAATTCTGCAGGGGTTTTTGTTGTTGTTGTTTTTGTTTTTGTTTTCTGAGAAAAGCTGTTTATGTCCAGATCAAAGAATAAACTTTATTCTTTTGAATTATTTTTTCTTACAATGTAAATAATATGTGCTCAGGGTATAACAGATATGCTACAATGAAAATAAAATCACTCATAATTCCACTACCCAGAAATAAGCATTATTAATATTTTATGTTTAATATTAATATTAAAATATAATGAATATATTTCAAATAATTAACAGATATGCTAAAATTGATGATACTGTTAAAATCCTAACATCTCCTAGATTTTAAAAATTGCAATGTTTTAGGTTGTGACAGTCATTTAGTAAGCAACATATCTTCAAAGTTTTTACCTGTCTTCAATAAGAACATTTGTAGTAGTGGCACAAAATATTAAACGCTAAATATACAGTGTCCCACTTATAAATCTTTAAATTTTTGTTTTATTACTCCCTACAAATATTTTGAAAAATTTAGATGCTTAATTGCTCATTTTAAGTCAACACTGAATTGTTTTTATCATGGGTTTAATAGTTACCAAATGTGCCAATTCTACAATATTGAAATTGTAGCATTTTCAATTGAAGCCTTTACAGTGCTCTTAAATATAGGTAAATGGGAGCTAATACTATAGTGATCTGATGCCCACAATTGTACATTTGAAAGACACATCCACAAGCACTTTTTGTCAGAAAGTGCACATTGCTCCTCACGCTCATAATTCCCTTCCAGCACCCCCATGGATTTTTTTGTTCAATGTATTTATGTTTTGAAAGGATGTGATTGTACCTTTCTACCTTTCTGAAACAAAATATATATAACATGACATTTGAAAACTCATTGGTTGTCTGTTACCATAAAGCTCTAAGTGTTAAATACATTTCTTTTGGTTTGACTTGTGATCATATTTAATATCAAATGATTGATCAAGGAAATCTAAATACATTATGTTTTCTATAAATAATTATTACACATTAAGGTAAGATTTTATCAGAAATGCATTTCTTAGTATGATGGATGCAGTTTTTTAAAAAATAAAGGGCATATCTATGGGTAAGCATGCCCTGTTTCTAAAATGAGAAAAGTTTTAGTGGAAATTAACTAAAAAGTCACTAATAAATTACAACTACATGAAGTTTTCCTGTGATGGTTTCTGAGTACATTATTTGCTGAAGAATCTACAACAGATCCCTTTTGAGTTAATCTAAATAGAATAAGTTTGTAGCAAGAATGAAAAAATAAGCAGAGAAGTTGTTGACATACGATGCTGGGCAGGAGATCTACCCAAAGAAAAGACACATGTGCACTTACAGTATCAATAATATACCCGCAAATGGCAATAAGAGTAGTTCTGTGAGTCTGAGTATATGCTAAGAACAAGTAAAAAATTCACTAACTTATGTCAACCATTGTTCTTTTCACTCAAACTTGAGACACTCATAGGAAGTAAAAATGGAATATTTCACTAACTCCTCTGAAATCATAAAAATAATTAACAGAAACCCATACAGTGTCTTGATTAAAGGAAGCATCACAGACATCAACATTTTGAATTTTCCTTTGTTTGGCAACCCCTAGTCTTCAAATTTGGGGAAATGCAACCTTCCTAAGTTCACAATGGGTAAGAGGTGTGCCTATCTTCGGTAAAAGGTCAGAGGGCATTAGGGGAAGGGAAGGTGGAAAAGGAAAATAGACATGATGCTTTGATCACAGGCACATTCTCAGGTTTTGAAAAAATAATCATTTAAAATATAAAGACCTGGAAACTGACTTTCTTAAAACTGTCAACACTGGTGTGTCATGTGGAGTGCCTTCAGATATTCCCTCAATGATGTCCTTGGGTACAGTTGGTCATTAACAGTAAAACATTTGCCTAAATACATTGACTTAAGTGATTAATATTAAAGTACATGATTTCACTCATGTGAAATCTACTGAACAAACTGAACTAACAAGGAAAATAGGGACAGACTCAGAGATGGAACAGATGACAGCTAGTTGGGAAATGGAGGTTAGGGGGTGGAGGGATTGAGCAAAAAGGAAAAAGGACTCATGGACAGGGACAACAGTATGGTGATTGTTGGGGGGAGGGGAGTATAACGGGACTAAATGGTAATGGAAAAAATACTATAAAGATTTTAAAAGATTTATTTGGAAAAAAAGATGATTATTCAGAGAGAGAGAATTCTAACAATCCTAGATTCAGTTATATAATAATTAAATCATCACAGCTTATGGTTGGCAGAGACTAGCTTGATCACCTGATTACATCTGGTAAGGACGTGGAGAAAAGGGAACTCTAGTACATTATTGATGGAAATGCAGACTGGTGCAGCCACTGTGGAAAACAGTGTGGAATTTCCTCAGAAAACTAAAAGTGGAACTGCCTTTTGACCTGGCAATCCCACTGCTGGTACTATACCCTAAGAATCCTGAAACATCAATTCCAAAGAACCTATGCTCATAGCAGCACAATTTACAACAGCCAAGTGCTGGAAACAGCCTAAGTACCCATCAGTCAATGAGTGGATCAAAAAACTATGGTACATTTACACAATGGAATTCTACGCAGCAGAGAGAAAGAAGGAGCTCCTACCCTTTGCCACAGCATGGATGGAACTAGAGAGCATTATGCTAAGTGAAATAAACCAGGTGGTGAGAGAGAAATACCACATGATCTCACCTTTAACTGGAACATGATCAGCAAAACAAACAGGCGAGCTAAATAGAACCAGAGACATGGAAAGAAGGAACAAACTGACAGTGACCAGAGGGGAGGGGAGAGAGGAAATGGGGGGAAGAAGGGAAAGTGTCATCAAGGAACACATATAAAGGATCCATGGACAAAGCCAAAGGCGGGGAGGATTGAGGGTGGGAAGTGGGGGAAAATGTGGACAACCGTAATTGCACAACAATTAAAAAAAAAGGGAAAAAGGAAAAAAGAAAGCTGAGATGCCCACAGAAGGAAATGATTCCTCCCATGTCTTCTGCATAGACAGTGGTAACAGAGTAACTGGGATTAGCAATCAAGTGCCCTCTTTTATGAACCATAGTGCTTGGGAAAGAAAATTTCTGACATTTATTCTTTAAATGTTTCTTTAAAGTAGTTTGAAACTATTATAAAATAGTTTTAAGCTATTTAATATAGCTTTAAAATAGTTTCAAACTGGAATGCAAATATTTCCAAGTGCCAAGTACAAAACCCCTGATGAGGGGACTTCTGCGCAAACACGCCTCTTGCCAGGAAATTGATCCACATTTCGCAGCCTGCGTTCTAGAGTTGTTATCCTATCTTTTTATTCTCCATAGTTTTGACCAGTGTCTGTTTCCTTGCTTTCTGCTGTGGTGTTTGCCTCCTTGGTCTTTGGCGTCTTTAGTTTCTTCTCTCATCGGAACTTTCTGGAGACTGTCCTTACCACGCGTAGCACTTATCTTAACAATTATCTTTGGGATTCTACTGGGTGTCATGGAGACTGGCCCAGGTGAACCTTTCGAGTCCAAGGAAGTGCTGGAGACTCTCAACAAGTGTTTGTGGAGCTTCGCTGATGGCACACATCAGGTACTCTCTTGGTCTTTCCTCATTCTGCATGTCTTTGCAAACTATCTCTCCTACCACCTGCAGGCTGACCCATGTTCCTCTTCACCTTCTCCCTTGTTGTAGATTTCCCTTGGCCTCAAGACCTTTCTTTGTATATCCTTTCAGCTTCAATCTTGCTACCGAATCCCTTCAAAATTCACAATTTTGCACCTTCCTTAGAGCAAGATTCTGATTGCTGCAGTTTCTCTTTTCTTGGTCAGAGATTTTGATGCCAAGCAACCCTGAGCTTCTGGCCAGCTCCTAGACTGGCAGCCCTTAGGTCAGCAGCTTCATTTCTGGCCTGGGCAGATTTGGTAACAGCGGAGCCTGTCACCAGAGGCTTCAGGCTGTCCCTTCAGTGAGGTGATCAGCCTTGCAAGTAGAATACAAGTTATCTGTATTCTGTAGAACAACGCCATATCCTCAATAACACTATATTGTATCTTGATTTTTTTTTTACAAGGCAATATATTGTGAACATTCTTGCATGATAATAAATTTTATAGGTGTTAATAAATATTGTGTCAATGCAATAGTTTCCAAATGACATTGCACATTGCAACTGGGGAGCTTGAAAAAATAATGCTGCCTATGCCTCGTTCCCAGAACTTATGATTTCATTGCTGTGGAATGTGTCCTGGGCTTTGGAATTTTTAAAAGATCTCCAGATGATTCTAAATTGCACACAAGTTTGGGAATCTTGGTTTTAATGGCTGTAAAATGTCCCTGAATGGATGCACTGTAACTTATTGAATGAGTACAGGGTGGAGCAAACGTAGTTTCACAGCTGTTTGTATAGAAAATAACACAATAGTTAATAAGTAAAAATATAAGAATAAACTCTGTTTTGTGTACTCACAACTGTAAAGCTACTTTCACCACATTTTGTGATTTCTCAATGGATATATTTTAAGAATGTTAAATTTTCACTATAATAACAATGCTAGCAACAATTTTTAAATTGGATCATTTTTTTTTTCTACCCGAGTTGTATAAGTTCTTTTGTATTTTTTGGATATTAACGCTTTTTCATATATTTGACTAGCAAATACTTTCTTCCATTCAATAGGTTGCCTTTTCATTTTGTTGATGGTTTCCTTTGCTGTGCAGAAGATTTTTAGTTTGATGTGGTCCCACTTATTGATTATTGCTTTTGTTGCATTTGCTATTAGAGTCGGATGCAAAAAATCATTGCCAAGACTAATGTCAAGGGACTTACTAACCCTATGTTTTCTTCTGGGAGTTTTATGGTTTCAGCTCTTACATTCTAGCCCTTAATCCTTTGTGAATTAATTTTTGATTATGGTAGAAGACAGTGGTTTAGTTTCATTCTTATGCATGTGGCTATCTGGCTTCCCCAATATCATTTATTGAAGAGATTATCTTTTCCCCATCGTATATGAGTTCTGTCTGGAAAAAGTCCAGCCATTGTTAATATAATAAGAACACTTTGCACAATGTTAATATAATCTGGCAGCCAAGGAGAGTGGACTGGAATGCACATATGTGAACAATGACGATTTCACTGTACTAGTCATTGGAGGTGGTAGATGCCATTGAGTGAGCATGTGTACTGTGTGGCTGTCGCATTCAAAATGACTGAGCAAGCAGAGCAATGAATATGCATCAAATTTTGCATTCAACTTGAACATTACTCTGCAGAAGCTATCTGGATGATGCAGAAGGCCACAGCTATGGGCAACTGGTGATTGGTAGCTTCATCACAGCATTGTACCCACTCATGCACCACATCTTGTGCAGAGTTTTTTGGCAAAACATCAAATCACCCAAGTGACTCAGCCCCACTACAGCCCAGATTTGGCAGCCTGCAACTTCTGGCTTTTCCCAAAACTAAAATCACCTTTGAAAGGGAATAGATTTCAGACTGTCGATAAGATATAGGAAAATATGATGGGGCAGCTGATGGCGATTGGGAGAACTGTGTGAGGTCCCAAGGTCCCTACTTTGAAGGGGACCGAGGTATCATTGTCCTATGTGCAATGTTTCTTGCATCTTGTATCTTTTTCAATAAATGTCTCTATTTTTCATAGTGCATGGCTGGATTCCTTCTGGACGAACCTTCTACTCCTGCCTCCTTTGCCGTAAATTAGTTGACCATACAGGCATGGATTTATTTCTGGGTTCTCTATTCTGTTTCATTTAAGGCAGTTTCTTGACTTAAAAAAAAAAAAAAAAAAAAACCCTTTCATTATCAAGTTTCTAATCCTCCAAAAATAATCTTTGTCAAGAATAAAATAGTTGGTTGTTTTTATGATGAATATATGAGACCTAGAACAACGTAATGAGTTTGTGTTATTTAACCATTTTGTACATCCATTTGTTACCAGAAGCACGAGCTAGAAAACACAAAAGACACGCAAAAGTTTAACTCCACTGAAGTTTTTCCTTATTGCAGCCCTTCTGCAATCCAAGCACTGTAATTTTCCTGGGTATACTGAAGCAGGGAAATAACGAGAATGGCATAATAAGACCAGATGATGTTCAACTGAAGACCTTCTCGCTCATTGTATTTCATAATCAAAATCCCAAACATAAATTTTAAAAGGGATTTGGTTCCCCACAGCGCTACCCTGACATTTGTGTTTGTCTGTAACGTAATCAGTACATATAGACCTCAAGTCCTGTGGAAAGTTAGCATTAAATTACCGGTTAATGTTCCTCTGGAAGAATCGTGTTCATTACAGCATGTCTTTGAACCAACTCAAATATCCTTATAGTTGTCCTTCAGTTTATGATGCTGAACCTATGGCGCTCCAGCCCTGTAAGGAAATGGTGAAGATGAGATTGCCTTGTAGTCTCATTTAGACAGTTAATTTTATCTTTGTTTTCTTAAGTCACATTTCATTGTGCTTCTCGATGGTGCAAAACTAATTGGCTCTTATCACAGTTACATTACCTTCAAAGGCAGATAAAATTAATGCAAAGTAAAAGATCGCTACAATCAGAGATATCTGGTTAAAAGGGAGACAGGCTTGCATAAAGGGGCTGCACAATCCACAGAAGGCTCTGGCAGAATAATAAATCATGACTTTCTCCAGGTTATCATCTTGTGCTCTAGTTCATTATTTTGTATCATTTGTTTTAACCTTGGATTGTCCCTACTACATCTGCTCTGCTGTGATTAATTCTGCTGATGGAAATGAACTGTCGAAGGGCATGCTGTACTGCATGACTAATTAGCCTACCAAATTATGTCCATAAATTAACATTTTGTTTTTATTCATTTAAATAAATCAAAGTTGTCTAAACTTATTTTGTATAGATCACTCTTATATCAATGTATTTCTGTAACCCTTGAGCTAGATCGGTTTACTTAGTTTTTGGTCAACTAGTTCTTAAATGGTTTCTTACCTCCACTTTCCTAAAACTATTATAGCTACATTGTTGTCCCATTTAGCCTAAGAGGAAGAAAGGTTGTCTTTTTTTTCAGTTAAACTGAGCTCTCTACCAGGCTCACTGCTTTAGCTTACCCTTCCTTGGCTCCTTCCTGCCCTCAGTCTTGGCCACAGAACATCATCCTCTGTTTCTATTGGTTATATGAAACTGGTTATGCTATGGATTGGATGCTTGTGTCTCATCAAAATTCATATGCTGAAGCCCTAATCCTCAGGGTGATGGGATTAGGAGGTAATACGGAGAGCCAATTAGGCTTAGAGTAGGTCATAAGGGTGGGACCCTCCTGACGAGACTAATGTCCTTACAAAAAGAAGAGGAGACTTTGTGAGAATACAGCACAAAGCTGCAAACCAGGAAGCATGCTCTCACCAGCATCTTGATCTTGGACTTCTCAGCCTCCAAAGCTATGAAAAGTAAGTGTTTGTTGTTTAAGCCTCCCAGTCTATGGTATCATGGCATAGTGCCCACACTGACTAAGACAGGTTACTGTTGTGAAGAAATAGATTCTTCTCAAAGGAATCTTAGGTACTCTATCAAAAGGAAAGACTTCTTAAGATACTGAGACAGGCAGGAACCAAGCCACTGATCTTTTAATGCCTCTAACTAGAATAGCACTTAAGACCAAGGAGGCTCACAGTAAACTTTAAGTCAGCTCAAATTTGCTATTTGAAAGAATATTATTAGTTACAAAACAGATTATTTCAGGAACAGAAAAATGGATGGGAAACATGTTTATATATTTTGCAACATTGGGTTGCTCGCCTCCAAAGACTATTTGAATAATAGGACTAGTTTTTCCAGAACACTGTTTCCAATAAAGGGTTCACTGCGTGATGCCGTCAGAGATTGAATAATAGGAGAGAATTTACAAGTCCTCAAGTTAATTTCAGAAAGTTCTAGGGACTGTTCTAAATTTCTTTGCCAGGCTGTGCTGGAGCAAGCTTCCACCAGGTCACTGGACTGGATGGTGCACATTCTCCCCAATTCCATGTTCAGTGAGGTAGCTGGAATTTGGCAGTGAGGATATTTATTCTATGGAAATATGCAAACAGTACAAGTCAGAACTTTTGTTTTCTGGAAAGAGTTTGTTAAATACTTACCAGCACCGCACTGTTCATGTGCAAGGTAAATGTCCCTGGCATCGCTTTTCTCTAGTGCCTTTTCTAACTAAATTCTTAGCTTGTCCATAGAAAAAGAACCTTCAGATTCATTCTCCCTCACTTCCCACCCCCACCCTCCTCTCTCTCCATCACTTCCTTCCTGGGAGCACACTTCATCATCTTTACCTTTCCTCAGTCTTCTGCCGTTTGGAATAAATAATCCAGAAGTTCTCTCCAGGTGAAATCATCAGGAAACAGTGATTCCCTGGGCTGTGAACTCAGCCCAGTCAGGTACCATCTTCTCAGTTACCACTGCAGACGGGGGTTCCACAGTTACCACACTTGTTTCTGCCTTACACAGATGGGTCGCCTTCCGCCATCTCCGATGCTTAGGTAGCTTTGACAGAGGAAAGCGCCACTCAACTGAATCCCACCATGCTGTCAAGGAAAAGAAAAGATTTGCATACAGGGCAGTTTTTAAACCAAATGGCCTTCTTTTACTAGTCTATTTCGTGCTTCCTTTTACTGTCCTGAGCACTATAGGAGATATAGGAGTACAGAAAATGATCATTCCTTATAGAATTCTTCCAAATGTCTTAGGAAAGTCAGGCCTAATGAAATCTATGAAGCAACTAGAAAAGAATTAAGTCCTAAATTGTTACAAATGGGATCCATGTACCAAAGAGCTGGAGGGGTCAGGAAAGACTGTATGTTGCGATTTCTACTCGAGTTTGTCCTTGAGCTAGAACTAGGACTGGGACCTGCAGAAAAGAGGGTGGAAGGTTGTTTTCATGGAACAAACAGCTTGGCCAGTGAGCACGTCATACCTGACTCTTGGGGACTATTGGGATATTTGGATGGATCCTAGGAGATTCCTAAAAGCCAAAAAAAGAGTGATCGGTTGAATGCAATAGGCAATAGGAAGCTATCACAGGGCTTTTGAGCAACAAGATGATAACGTTGAAGGGATGCCTTCGATGAGTGGTCTGTCAGCAGTAGGAAGGAGAGAGTGTAGAGGTGAAGATCACTGGCAGAACAAGTAGGAGTAACTCAGGTGGGGCTTGTTAGAAAGCACATGGGACCTCCGCAGAGGTCAAGGCAGACGTGGGTGTTCAGGTCACTCATCATGGAAGAGGAAAGAACATGAGAATCGGGAGAGCAGCCCCAGTGAGGTCAGACGGGTGCTCCGAAAGCATAGCATCCAAAAGGCGTGCTTGAGCATGATACTGGCAACTGCCAGAATCAGCAGGGTGCATTCGATGGGCAGAGAAGTGATAGTAAATCTGGGTGAAGGTACGAAAGAGCTCATCGGATATGACAACACGGCAGGTGTGGGAGAAACCATTCTAGGCTTCTTCTCATGGAAGAATGCAGACATTACAGCCAGCCAGCAAGCTCCTGGGCCTTGTCATCACCTGGGGCTCAGTGCAGGGCCCTGGGACAAACAGGGGGCAGGATACAGAGGGATAGAACATAAAGAAGAAAGATAACCAAAGGAAAATCCCAGTCTAATGGCTAACATGAGGAGTGTCAGAGTGTCCCAAACCAAGGAATGGCCAAGGAGACCTGAGACTTGGTCTTCATGTAGCAGACCTTGCACTGCGCTATGTTGACAGAGAAGGAAAAAACAGAACATGTGGGAGCCCACCACGGTGTGTAGCTGTTGCCTTGCTGCACTTAATTCTAAACGTCCACCAGGCTGCAGAGTGAAAGCTTTTGATCCTGATGTTGTTAGGATTTGTTCAGAAACTAGCAAATCCCTGTGAGAGTAGCAGAGGAAGGACAGACGAGAGACATAAAACAATGCCTGAGCCTTGGAACTGATCTGACAATACAGGTAGTAAGAGCTCATAATTTACCTTTTTGAAACTTTAGCCTAATGATATATGTTTTGAAGAAGTACATATGCCCTCGGGGCAGAGGAAACAGAGAAGTTGGGAAAACTTGAGAGGCATTCGTATTCAACTTCAATAAAATGTTGAATGACTGTCTTGTTCAAGGATTGATTGAATTGTTCTGATTCATTTAGATTTCATAGATTCATAGAAAATTTCTTGGGTATAAACTCTTCTTAAATGTATTTCTCTTAGGTTAGCTTAAATTTCCTGACTTCTCATGGTAGTATAATGCACATGGCATAAATTACTTCAATAATTACAGATTGTATGTGACTCACAGTTGTTACTCTTTACTGAAGAAGTATAAAGTATGGTTTGGACAAGTCTTTATTAACTCTAGGACATACATTTTTATAAACAAGTCCCCAGTTTGAACTTATTTTCTCATCATTTGGCTGTATGAATACAGTATATTGTACTAACTGTATTGAGGGTCCCATTTAATTCCCATTTAACTATAATTCCATACAAGCCTAGGGCATACTCTTATACCAGGAAAGCAGATTAATTGAGGATTTTGCTTGTTTGAATACATACTAGTCATCAAATCTTTGAATAAATAACATGTTAGAGTATTTCTTCAAATTTCCACATTATACTATTCAAATTGTGTTACCAAGTAGAGGAACACAGGAAAAAGTCTTATAAGCAGATCTATTAATAGAGGGAGATTTCTGTTTCAAGCAAAGGAAAGGAGGAAATCTAGGCTTTATTTCATGTACACACTATGTAACCAAACCTGTTCTAGTTTTTCACACATGTTCATATTGACTCATAGCAATTGCATGAGATATTTTGTCTCCAACATGGAAATGAGGAATCAGAGATTCAAAGACATATATTAACTGGGTAGTACCACAACTGGTAAGTAGTCCAGCCAGCATTAAAATTAAGATCTTTCTAAATCTACAGCTCATGTTCTCACTGTCCCATGCTTTAGAAATGTCTGTATGCATAAACTTTTATAAAAGAAATTTTGAAATCCATTTTTTTCAGATAATAGTGCAGCTATGAAGTCTATATCAATATACAGTATAGGGCAAAAGTAGGTTTATAGTTGTGAGTACACAAAACACAGTTTATTCTTGTATTCAATATTATTATTTACTATTTATTATATTATTTTATATATGAGCAACTGTAAACCTACTTTTGCCTCACCCTGTATATAGCTGACTCAATAAAACAAAGTAAACCCTACTCATCAACCCCCAAACACAAATGTATTTTCCTATGTAATAATTCAATATTGCTCAAAATAAAAATCAGCTGAGAAGTCCCCCTGGTCTAATGATAACCCTACTAGAGAGATGACATATAAGTTCCATCTTCTATGTCTTATCAGCTGGTAGTGGCTGCCTGGATCTCTGCATGGAGAAGAAATTGGAGGTCATGACTAGAGTTAGCAGGAAGTAGCCTTGGGATCTCTTAGGGACCGAGTCCATGGTCATGGGAGAGGAAAATGGGAGAGGAAAATGGCAGCACATTTACTGTGTATGGGCTAGAGCTGCCACAAATATTAATAAAGTAGTATGTAAAACTGCCTTCCACACTCAAAATTCTTTCTACTTTTGGGGCTCAATGTTTCCTAAGATGGCCTGATCATAAGAATCAGCTAGGTTAATTATTTTAAAATATTGTTTCCTGAGCCTCTTATCTGGAGAGTCAGGATGTTAAGAGAGTGGGAGGCCAGGAATTTTATGATCTGGCAAGTCTGGGAATATTTGAGTTGTCTTTGTATTCAGAAAGTCCCTGTGAAGGACTTTATTAACTTATTAAGCAGTAGTACTTTAAGACATAATCTTTCTAGTAGAGATTTGAGTGTATACAGGCCAGGGGCAAACAAAAGACCAATTTGATGGTAACTGGAGATGAGAGAAATTCACGGCATGAGGTAGCCTACCTATTTCAACCGGCTCTGCCCACATTGCTGACTTACCCTCATTCTGCTTTTGCTCTCACTCACTCCACTCCAGCCACACTAGCCTTCCTGTTGCTGGAACAAGTACATGTCCCCTCCTCAAAGCCTTTGCCCTTGTTGTCCCCCTGCATAAGATGTCATTTCTGGGGGCCTTCACAGGGCTGGTGTTTCTATTCCTCTCTTAAGTTGTAGGCTGTTAAGTGAAAGAGCTGATTGTTAAGCAAGGGGGAAGAAGAAAAGCATAATTTTAGGTCTGTGAAGCAGACACTACTCACTGCCCATCTGACAACCAGAGACTCTTCAATGTTGTGAAAAGGAGGCTCCCCTTCCTAGCTATAAGCAATGAATTATGCCAGTTGGCACACAGCATCTACAATGAAATCAGGGTGAAGAAAATAATGGTTTTCCTAGAAAAGAAAGATACCGAATGTCAAGTACAAAAACAAAGAGGAAGAAAGTCACTAGTTGCATAATAATTAAATCTGGGTAAAATGTATTATTTAAAGCCATTCAATCACAGCCTTATCTTTTCTGATTCTTGTGGGGTGCTCATAAGTGTAATCATCTGACTGCATCTTTGAAATAGCAGTAAGAGATGGGAAGCATCTTAATAAACACTAACTGGAGCAACTCCGAAGAAAACATCATTAATCATGTCATCTGATCAGAGATACTGTCAGTGTTACATTTAGACATTCATACTCAGACTAAATTCCAATAAACATCCCTTGTGTGCATTGGGGATTAGGACAATGAATGCTACTTTGTTTACTAGAAATCTAAAAAAAATATAATGTAGGCTTAATTTCTCAAAGTGGAACTCACCTAGACACATTTGGTCTCCCTCTGCAGTCTCTTGAGAAAGTACTACTTTTATTGCATCAGATACCTACTGAACAATATGCTAAAAATGTTACCATAGCTCCTCACTGCTTTTCTAAATAAAACTTTAAATCCTTAGGTTGGTATTAAGGCCCATACTTACTTAGCTATTGCTAAGTTTACCTATCATCAGGTAAGGCTTATATCAATTTTTAAAGATCAACCAAAGCATAACAACTGACTACTTAGTATATATTAAGTATTATATAAGCACCTTAAAGATTCAAAAAATATATGAAAAATTCACAAGGACCTTTGGGTGGACCTTAGGACCACCCAAACTAATCTTATAAGAGAAGACAACATTACAAAGAATGGTGTAGATAATAGGAGAGGGAAAAAGAGATCAGATGTTGAGTTGGGAGAAAGGCTTCTCTATTATAGTGTTATAAAAAGTCAATGAAGAGTGCATTGTGATAAGAAAACAGTTATCAATAGGTGAATACTTATCCTTGAAAGGAAACCATCAAAAGATCAGAGAAGTAGACAATTTCTAGGTGACACAAAGAATATGAAACCAATGCTGGTAAGTTTTTGAGGGCTCAAGAAATGGATGTTCAAAAGGATAAAACACGGGACTTTCAAATAAGGAAGTTTTGCAGTAGGTTTACAGAGAACTTAGTGAAGACACATTGGATATTGAGAAAGGCAATGGTCTATGAGCAATGTGTTGAATTGAATTAATTTAATGAGTGTGTTAAAAAACAGCGAAATGGTTGTGACTGTCAACCACTCTTTGACCAGTAGACTTCAGAATTTTGCTGCAAGGTACAATTTGTGAGTACAATTCTTCAAAGTGAAATGAGGGAATTTTAAGATGGGCTTTCAGGTTTGAAAGTAAGTATCCAACATCTAGGAAATCCTTTCACCGGAAGTCAAAATATTCACAAGCCATGAAGAAAAGTCTATCTGTTCTATCTCTTTTTCTCCATCTTTGTGTATCCTCAATTAATACTGACAAATATAATTAAAAGTTAAATATAACTCATATCCACAAAGAGAACTGAGATATATCCCATAAAATAAAAAATCATATCAATAATATCAATTACTGCCCTAGCTGGTATAGCTCAGTGGATTGAGCACGGGCTGAGAACAGAGAGGTTGCTAGTTTGATTCTCAGTCAGGACACATGCCTGAGTTGCAGGCCAGGTCCCCAGTAGGGGGCCACGTGAGAGGCAACCACACATTGATGGTTCTCTCCCTCTCTTTCTCCCTTCCTTCCCCTCTCTCTAAAAAATAAATAAAATCTTTAAAAATAATAATAATATCAATTACATAAAAAAGAGACTGCTGTGAAAAAGAAATGGAGTATTTGGAAATCAAAAGCATGGTAGCTGATAGTGCAAGGAAATTCAATAGATGGGATGAATAATAGGATTAATACAACCAAAGACTGAATTAGAGTGGAAGTTCAAGTTAAAGAATTCTCCAAGAATCTGATAACAAAGAGCAAAAAAAGATGAAAAATATGAGAAAAATTATAAGTAAGATATATCCAGAGATGAAATACCCCTCTAATAAGATCCCAAAAAAAGATAGAGGAGGGAAAGAAGCAGTGATAGTGGGTTGAATAGTGGCCCCCTAAATAATATGACAGCATTTGTTCGTTTATCCTGTCTCTGTCCCCTCTGCTTTTGTGTATGTCTTGAGGGTTCCCACCATTAGACAGGAGGGTTCCTTACTCGTCCTTCTGGATAACGCCATCTCTAGTCCTGCCTTCTGCTGAGACAGTAAATGGGCTGCATGAATTGCATGCCTAATCTCTTCAGTAAAAGGTTGTGCAGCCATATCCTTCACCTTATTTTCAGAACATACTTTCCCAACAAAACATTTCCTAATTTTAGTATCCTTTGCAATCCGGATAATCTGAGAACCTCCCAAATCATCAAGTGCTGGTTCCTTTTACTTGTCTGTTTTCTCCACAATTTATCTCTTTCCTCTTGCATTTTACTACAGGAAGGATGAACCAGGCCCACACCTTCAACACTGGGCTCAATGTTGGGTAGTTAAACAGCCAAGCTCATTGCTTACAATTTCTGCTTTCCATCCAACAGAACACAATTCAGCCAAGTTTTGTGCCACTTTATAAGAAGCATAGCTTTTCCTCCAATTTCCAATAAAATCTCCTTGTTTTCTTTTGATGCCAGAAGAACTTTTAATATTCATATTCTATTAACAATTTGTTCATGATAATAATGTATTCTCTAAAATGAGAGTATTGTCCACCATCCTCTTCATTTCCTTCTTAGCTCTTGCAAGAATCTGCTTTAACATGTGTATTTCTACCAATGTGTATTTCTACCAACAGTCTCTTCAAAGTAATCTAGGATTCTGCTCTCACAAATCTCTAAATTCTTCCATTCTCTGCTCATTACCTAATTCCAAAACCACTTCCACATTTTTAGATATTGGTTATAGCAGCATCCGAATTCCTGGTACTAAAACCTGTATTTGTTTCTTAGGGCTCCAGTAATAAATCACCACAAATTGGTGGCTTAAAACAACAGAAACATATCCTTTCCCAGTTCTGGAGGCCACAAGTACAAAATCAAAATGTCCACAAAGTTGGCTCCTCTGGCTCTGAGGCAGGATCTGTCCCATGCCTCCCTCCTCGCTTCTGGTGGGTGCTGGCATTCCTTGGCTTGCAGACCCACCCCCTCCTCTTCATATCTCTGCCTCCATCTTCATATTACCTCTCCTCTGTGCATCTCTCAAATCTCCCTCTGCTTTTCACTTATAAAAGCAACTGTTATTGTATTTAAGGCCCACCCTAAATCCAGCATGAGTTCATCCAGAAATCCTAAGTTTAATTACATCTGTGAATATGCTTTATCTAAATAAGATCACTTTCACTGGTTCTGTGGATTATGACATGGGAATACCTTTGGGGGGTCTCTAACCAACCCACTACAGTCTTCCCTCTAAACTTTCCCAAATGCATACATGGCCCACATACAAAATAGATTCACCTCATCCCAATATCTCCAAGAATCTCAGCCCATTACCACATCAACTCTAAATCCAAAAATCTCATCTAAGTATCATCAGTTCAAAGCCCTAAATCTCATCATCTAAATTTGGTATGAATGAGACTAGGTATGAATCATATTGAGGCAAAATTCATCTCCATCTATGGACTTGTGAACATAGAAAATGAATTACTTGCTTTTAAAAATGCAATGGTGGGATAGATGTGGGATATATACACTTTCATTCTAAAAAGAAGATATTGAAAGGATTAAAGGGATTGTCCTTCCCAAGCAAATTTGACATCCAGTAGGACAAATTTCACTAGATTTTAAGGTTGAGAATAATCCTCTGTGTCTTGATGCTTCACTGTCTGGGTCCAGGGCTCCAGCCTCTTGTCCTGCAGCAGGGGCTCCTTCAGCTTCTGGGCTCAGTGGCCCCACCTGCATCTGCACCAAGGGCAACTCTGTCCTTGGGATCATTCTTTCTTTTTTCTTGAAGGGGGTTGTACATATTTGCAGTTGAGTAGCACCATCCACCCATTTCCTGCCTGTAGAATCCCAGAAACCATGTCTCAATCTTATCTTTTAAGAACTGAGTTTTTATATCCATCTTAACAAGGCCTTTTCTGTTACAAGAGTAGAAAAGTTATTCCACATTTTCATCCAATGCTAGAGTTCTGTTCTTTATAGCCATTACTTCTCAAATCTAGTTTTGTGCATCATTTAAGGATAAGAAAAAACTAGTCTCCCAATCAATAGTTGTCTAGCATCATTGAATGATCAGAGCATTATTTTATAATGGCATATCAGTTTTATCAAATATATGCATACTTAGTTTAATGCCACTTTGGCAGAATTAATTCTCTATGTATATTTCCTCCTCTTTGGCCTTTAAGTAGTGTTGTGAGCTCTCAGCCAGTGGGAGCTGCTATGTACTGTGGTCAACTGTATAAAACAGTTCTCAGCTGGTAAATGTAAGTACATTATAGATTTCAGCAGGGGAATCTGCTACTTAGCTAACTATGGGATGAATATTTTGTGCAGTATGTGTCATTTCAAAGATGCTCTGACCTCTTTCTCATTTATTTTGTATATTGGAGAACAGTTTGTCTAATAATGGCTGATAAAATGAGTGGAAATAACACTATCAGATATACTTCATATAAACACGGTAATAGTGTTATAATGGGTCTTCATGTGGACATTTCTAAGAGGCTGGAGTTGTTTTCCAGGATGTAGTCAAGAGAGCAGAAAGTTAAGATTATCAAGAAGCTAGATATTGATGGGTGACAACTAACATCAAGAAGCCCATGATAAGCATCATTATGATATGGAGTGATCATGCAACTGTATGAAGATACCTAGGAAAAAAACTATGGCAGAATCTCATCTTCACTTTAGAGAATCTGAGTAGATTGCAGGCATGGTTGCCAAGGCAAGATATCAGGAAAGTATCTCCATAGGGACGTTGTAATAGTGATTCTTCTATAGAATTGATTCAGTTAGGCTCCTTTTTCCAGTAACACAGTCCCTCCATTAAAGAGAGTATGTGTGTATTAGATTCCCGTAAGTATACGTGGGTCTGTTTCAGGAAACCAAATTCTGCAGTATTAATTTGTGTCCATTCCTGCATCACTATAACAGTTTTAATTACTGCAGCTTTGGAGTGTTTTAACATATTATACTACAAAAGCAGTTTCAGAAAAAGCTTAAATATTTTTGATCACTTATTTTCCCAGATGAACTTTAAGCTTGACAAATTCTCTTTTTTAAAAATATATATACATACATGAAGGTTTTCATTGGGTTATACTAACCAGATGATTTTGGGGAACCCTCATATTGTTTTTCCTCTCAAGGTTCATAATATATTCAGGTAGTTTTTATATTATATAGTAAATTTTTTCATACAAGTCCTGCAGTTTGGGGGTTTATTACTGGTTATTTGTGGATTTTAATGTTCTAGTTGTGGAAACTTTATAAAATCATATTTTTCAGTTATGTTTTGTTGCTATTGAGGAAAGACAATGACTTTATTTATCACATGTGCAGTCACTTTCCCGACCTCCGGTAGGGACAGGTAGTTTTTTCTTTTGACTGATGGCTTTTTGTTGTTGGCGTTCTCAACCATGACATTTACAAATGGCAGCTTTGCCTCTTTTTATTTCCCCTCAGGGTTGCTACCTTTCTTCTTTTTCTTGCCTTATTTCAGT
>VMDR010018603.1:0-19027 GCA_007922815.1 Macrotus californicus
ATTTAAATAAAATCACATATACTACATTTTTTTAAAGTCAGCATGTCCTAATAACTTTAAGGCCTGTTTTATTAATAAACCTTTCAGAGAAAGAGTTCTAGCTATCTCCCAAATAACTCTCTGTTCTTTAAAACAAGAGATCAACTTCAAAATCTTTTGTTGGAATTTTTCATGTTAGATTTACATTTATTTATGGAATTTAATGACCCATAGCTAGCAGTCTTCAGGATCCACGCTTTCTACACTCTCTTTCTCTGGGAAATAAACTTGCATGAAAGATGATTTTAAGATGCTCAAGAAAGTTGACTCAATCTCAGGTCAAGCCTTATGAAACCATGTTTTTGGTACCTCTCTAGTTGCTCAGCCTCCTCCAGGATCCGAGAGTCCCATCACCTGTGTGTCTGAGGGCAGAAGAGGTGAGTGGACAGGAGGAGGGAGAGGGGGGACGGGTCCCCCGTCCATCCTAGAAGCATATTGCTCAAATCACAGTAAGCCCATCAATCAGCATTCGGAGAAGGCTCCCCTTCTCTCCAGTGATGGGTATATTTGTCAAATTACTCTAGAAAGAACTGAAATTGAGGAAGTTAATTACATATAAAATTTTCTTCAAAGCAACTAGTGAAAAAAATCACTAATAAGTTAAAAAATTTAATGCAAGAAAACAACAAAAGCCACGTATTATTTTGAACTTTAGATGTTGAAATAACTTCCAAATATGTTATCATTAGGTTATATACAACAAAGTTTTCCTTGGAAGCAAATTGTAAAGTGATGTTTTTTATTCTAAAAAAATACAAGCTTGCTAAATCCTTTAATCTGACCTGAATTCAAAGCAAGAGTAGTTCCCTAAATGAGGGTCTGTATTTCTTTTGCTACTAACTGCTGCCTTTTAGATCACTAAAGCACTAGGCTCCAAACTCAAAGGAATAGATTGTAGGATGTCTCACCAGATCTAGCATAAGAGATACTCAACAGTTAAAAATACCTTAAGTATCTATTGACATAAAGCATAGGTAACAAAATGGCATTTATAAAATATTTTATTTAAATGTAACAGACGATTCATCAAATTTGAGTCTTAATAAACATGTAAATATAAGAAAAAGATATAGAATTAAAATTATTACTAGCACGAGTCAGCAAAGGGCAATCTAGGACAATATAGCAAAACCTCCTACAGCAATAAAAAAGTTAAAGTAGGTATAATGATATTATCAAACAATAAATGTGTCTCACTGTGGTTTAAGCTGAACCATTTTCCGTGTAAATCCTAACTTTCCCATATTCTCAAAAAGTCAATCACATTACATCCAACTAAAAACCCCATAAACATTGCAGAATATGTGTTTATTTAAAACAAATTTTAACTTTCGGCCAATCTCCATTATAAACAGAATGACCAGATAATTTATCATCTAAGCTGGGATGCTTTTGAGAGTAAAGGAACATTCTTCATGCTTATCCTGGGCAGTGGGCACAACCCACAAACACCCCAGCCAGCCGGGGTGCAGGGCCAAAGTAATGATCAAGTGCACAGTTTTCTTAAATGAGACTCCCCCTGAGTGACCGGCACTGGAACCCTCTGTGTCAGAACAGTGACCGGCCCCGCGTGCTTGCAATGGGATGGAATACCAGCTCCTTCTTGAAGTATTGGTGAGTTCTTTCCTTTCTCTAGGATCTCTCTTTTATTTGCCTTGGTTCCCAGGCCTTAACCAACCCAGCACTTCCCAAGCCTGGAGTCTCCATTTATGCCAAGGGAATATAGCTCAACATACAACTTGATTTCTACTTTTTCCTGCCAAATTATGCTATAGAATGACACAATGAAGATGACTTGACTTGAATGGGGGCCTGTCTCTGTTCCTTTGAATATTCACTGTAATTGCTGTTCCAATTAGTAAAGCTTGAAATCAATTCTATTTAATGCATATCAAAAAGTAATTATATGTAGGCCCTTAAATACAAATGGAGTCACTTATACAAAAAGGCAAAAATCTGCCAAATGAGGTATATTTCAAAAATGTTCAAATGAAGACACTAAAGCTAACAAAATGACCTCTTCTCAAAATGTGTCAAATCTTTGAAAAATGCTTATGGGCATCTAAGCTACACTGAGAAAGTTTAGAGAATGTGAGTCTCACTTTTGAGCGGCCGCCCTCTTCCTTGAACAACATCTCGCACAATTATCACAGTCAAAATACTGGCAAGTGCTTTATAAATTGTAAAACTTAACACAGGGGTTTGCTGGGATACTATTATCATGATTCTCAAAAATACCTGAGGGCACAAGAAAACCTGTACATGAATGCTCATAGCCACAAGAGTTGGAAACAACTCCATTGCCCACCAGCTGAGACCTGGATAAACAAAAGGTGGTCTATCCATTAAATGGAATGAATATTATATGACTACGAAGATGACTGATGACACATTATAACATGGATGAAATTTAAACACATTATTCTAAGAGAAAGAAGCCAGTCACAAAAGACCACATATTATATGATAACATTTATGTGAAATGCCCAGAACAGCCAAATCTATAGAGACAGTGGTTGCCAGGAGCTGATGGGACGGAGGACAGAGGTGTGGGGTGAGGTGACAACTAGAGGGCACAGACAACAGAGTACACAGACATCAAATTATAAAGCTGTACACCTGGAAGTTATGTAACGCCATTAACCAATGTTACCGCAGTGGAAATTAAACATAAAATAAATGAAGAGTACGGATCTCCTCTCTGAGGTGGTGACCGTTGCTGTAAGATGGATTGTGAGGTAGCTTCCTACTAAAACCACTGAATTGTGCACTTTAGGTGCAGAGATTGCATGGTATGTGCATTGCATCTCAGTGAAGTTGTTGGAAACAAACACACGAGGGTGGACTAGGAATCAGCCCCAGCCTTGCCTCTAATGAGCTGAGTATCATCGTAAGGCCACGAGCCTCAGCTGTCACATGATGCATAAAACTCCATCCAGGTCCTGGCTTCTGTTGTTCCTTAGCACAGGGTTTCTAAAATTTGAATCCAGGCTCCCCGTTGGTAAATTTCAAGATCTCGTATCCCTTTGTTATTTGCAATTTCAAAAGAAGTAACAGGACTAAAATCCAAAGTTAATTCTCAATAGGCTTTTTGATACTACACTCACTCAGAATGATTCTGATGTGACTTTTCTGCCCTCCCCCACCCCATCCTCACCTGGCCCTGAGGATGGAGGCCTTTCCTGTTTTCAAACAGTACTGCCAGGTAACCAGACATGGGGGCTGACATCTGACTTCTTTGGACAATTCTTTCTATTAGCTTTTCACCATCCACTGCTCCCTGCCCTTCCCAAGTACCTACAGACCATGATCTACACTAACGATTAAATCAAATCCACCACAGCAGATAGTCCAGAGCTGCCGGCCAACAAAATCCTTCAACCAGGCAACAACCCTCAAAAGTACTGGTTTACATTTAAATCAGCATCCTAGGGTACAAAATAGTAGAAACTTATATATATATTATTAATCATGACACATTTAACTTTTGTCCCTAGGCAGTATTCTATTCTGGAAAAGTAGCAACTTTATCAATATTCAGCCAGATCTCTCCAATGACAGGAAATTCATTGTTGAGCGAAGTTACATTTTGAACCTAAGACCAATAACTCCCACCGGCCTGAAAGAGTTAGTATGTTTGAGAAAGGAAGTATGTTTTCCCCTTCTTCAGTGATGGATCTAATCTTGTGAGGCACTAGGTCCTTCAGTCACATTGGGTAAGAGGCTAAAAAGGAAAAGGGAACTCTCAAGGATGGGAACCGATTAAAGTTTTTTGTTTATTTGTCACTGTTCAGGTGTCAGGAGCCCAATAGAGTGCATTATTTCCTGTATTAATGGGTCAGGCGGAAAAGCCCCGCAAGAATGGAAATAAAATAAAGAGGAAAATATCAAGGACTACGAGGGTATCGAACAGGAGAGCCCTGTATTTGCCAAAGTTACAAGCATCCACGTTGTGGGAGGGATTTGTTTTTAATGTCCTCTCTCTCCTCAAACACTGAGAAAGGAACAGAGCAAAACACTAAGCATTTACGCAAAGCTCTAGGCATTTACACACTGGAGCAGGGCGGGTCAGGTCCAAGACAGCGTTCGCCCTCGGAAACCCTTCCTTCCCCCGCGCCCCTGGCTCCACTCCATTTTTGAGAAAATTGTTTTATTCAACGAAGAGACAACATTTGCCCCATTTTTTTTTTTTTCATGTTTCAGGCTGACTTTTTAACCACTCAGAAATGCTGTTTGTTTCATGTAGGCGCAGCCTGGAGCAAGATGATGATGTAAGTGAGAGCGGTTCTCTGTGGGCACAGCTCGCTGCTCCAGTGCTCAGTGGTTTAATCACCCAGCACCAGCCTCAGCAACTGTTGACACAAAATAGGTGGAGATCAGGTCTGTGCAAGCAGAAAATACCAGAAAGGCAAACTATATGTAAACACACTTAAGACCGATTTGACAAGAATAGACCTAAACCTGACTTGCTAGGAAACTCCTGATGTCTAAAGCTTGGGTGTCCCTCTGAGCAGGGGCTTCTTCCCCTTACAGAGTTTCCTTCCAGAAGAGAAAGAGTAACATTTGAAAAACTAAAATAAGTTTACAGAAGACAGCTGAGACATGTGTCCCCTCGATTCACATAGTGTGAGTTTCCGATCTGCTCCTACATGCAGGATTTATGTAATGTGATACAGTTCTTCCACGTACACCTGGAGCGGGGCCAAATGAGGGAGAGACTGGGGAAAAAAACCAACAGGCGCATTCAACCACAACTCAGAAAGTTATTTCTCCTGACCTATAAAACTCGTGCAAAGAGGCAAATGGATAATGCTTAAACAGTCTTTTAATCTTATCTAACTGACACCTGACAACCCATTACTTATAGATTATTAATGCACCCACTAAAAAGTTTGTCATGTACAAAATTACTAGAGAAAAAGATTGAACGCCTGAGGAAAAAACAAATTTTGCTGTACAATAATTTCAGAAATTTCAAGCCTATTATCTGTCATGCCCTTCACAGGCTCGCAGCAGACTGCTAAAAACAACTGATTTATCTCTATTATGAGCCCTAAAATGACAGCATACATGTTTTTCACGTCTTATGATAATGTTTAGTTACATCATTTTTATTTTACAGTGCTTGATTCGCTTAAGATAAAGAAAAAGAACAACTTTTTAACTTTCCCGTCTGTCTCTTTATCAAAGGACCCTCTCCTTTTCCCTAGTCCTAGGGTAAAGCTGGAATCAGAGTCAGTTTCAGAACATTAAACGTGCTTTTCTTTGGTTTGCATTATTATCCAGTCTAGAACATCAGAGCTGGAAGTGGCTTACAGTCCCGGTACTTAGGCGTGCCTGGCCGTGCAAGGCAGAAGAAGCTGTTGCCATGGAGATAAAGTGACTTGATCAAGGGCACACAGCTCACTGGTGAGAAGGGGGGACAAGTGAAATGTTTTGACTCGAAATGTTCTTTCCCCTAGATAATCCCACCCTTTGCTTGCCCTGTAAGTTGTGTGTTGTCATGGGGCTCACAGGGGAATTTGTTCTTAGCCACCTGTGGTTGCCTGGACTCTTCCCCTCGATCCTGATGCCTTCCAGCCCCCTCCCTTCCCAAGCTCTCTGCAAGTAAATGGGAGTCAAGCCCAGCTCTGCTACGTTGCATGACATATAAGGAGTTCTTTCCATTTCTCAGACCTAATACTTGTGCTAAGACACCGAAAACAACAAATCTGGCTTAATTAGGACTTCCAACAAGTCCTCAGATCCACACACCCTGTTCAGAGTCAACCACCAAGCCACTGGTTTCTCTGCCTTGAAAGGGATCACAGACATTGAAGCATGGGGCCCCTGATGGATGAATCAATCTCCCAACTCGCTCAGCTCTGGGCCTCACTTGAACCCCAACCCTAAGAGGTCCTGCAGTATTTCCTCAAGTGGTACCAACTCTCAGCTGCAAGCATCACACTCTCGTCTCGTTCTGAAAAGCACAGACACTGTCCTTGAATGCTGGCTGGGGGAGACAGCGGTTCCCAAAAGAGCACTTGGACTTTCAAGTCCAGCATCCTACCTCCCACATCCCTGTTTCTCTGCTCAGCTAGACTCAAGGTCCCCCGGAAGAAGAGCATGGTTTTTCCATCCAGCACAGACAGCCAACACCTATTCCCTCCTCAGGGGTTTCCATCTCTCACTGTATGACCACTGTGATTTAACAGGGCCTGGGGGCGGGGTGGGGGGGAGTGGGGGCAGGGATCTGAGTAAATTTGTGGCATGAAACTTACAGCAAAGTATATATATTTAACAGACTGCAGAGTCATTTTCAAAGAGGATTGTTTGTTGCAAATTTTTTTAATCTGAAGACAAAAGTGGTGTCTCTGTTGAACCCCTAAGACTCTCCAACATGACAATACCTGAAGGTTTCTGAATTCACAGCTCTCTTCCCTGCAAGCTATTTGCTCAGCTTTCCTAATAACACCCTGCCTGCCTGGCGCCGTGCCAGCTCTGTCTCAGGCAATATGCAAGCTAAACATTTTTTGACTGATTTCAATATTTTCTTATGAGCAACCAGACAGTATTTTATCTAGTGAGTATTACTGATTGCTATAATCTAAGCCCAGAGTAAGTGCCTGTAAAGGTAATATTATTAGAATTGACACTCAAGGTGAAAAGCATAGCAATTAACTGTGGCTTGGAGAACAACAACCCATTCTGAGATGTTCTGGAGAGTTTTTCTATTTATATCTCCGTCTGCTCCTTCTTTTAAAGACCCTGCACCTGTTACTCCATTGATCAGTTATGAAGTCTCCCTTAAATGTAGGTTACATTTAGATTCTCAAGGGAAAAAGTTAAGCCACCTGCTTAACGAAATTACCTTTTGTGTGTGAAGTTGTTCCATCCCTGGGTGACTCCTCGGTGAGGAAAACCACTACACACCCTGCACTTTCATTTTCTGGCCGCACGGTGCCTCTTGCAGGGTGCCCTGTTTCTTTTACATCTGTTTTTCTTGCTTTGGTGTCATGCCTCTGCTCAGCTTTATTGACAAAACAATCTGTACCTAATGTTTAAACAACATCTGTAAAATGTATTATTAAATTATGTTGGAAGAAAAAGCAGAGCAATTCTATGAAACCCTATGACCCCCTATTGATTTTTAGATCACAGAAGTTGAAAGGATAATTTGTGAATGTTTTAACATTTACATCTACACAGGTACCTATGTTTATAGGATCTTTGATTACTTATAAAAGTATTTGCTACATTATTTCCATAACTCAGAAAGAAATCTGACCTTTACCAGTTGAATCTGTTTATAATATTAAGGGAGGTCCTATTTTTTAAAAAAATAAGTTTACATTTTTACCTGCCAGTGGCATAAATCTCCAAAGATAACATAGTTTTATTCCCCCACTAGTAATAAATGGGAAGTGATGCCTGAGTGCCTTGCAGGTTTGTGGCAATAAATGAAGTAACTAGGAAAATCTGGTGTGTGTACTAAATCTGAGGACTACAGCACCAAGACAGTTCTATAAAGCGTCACCTCGGATGTTAGGATGTTCCTTGGAATTTTATGCACCCGACTGATGAAGAGTGGTTTTTCTCTCCACGTACATACTGTATCTCCCATATACTATGTCATTTGCATCTAAAATCCATATTGCCTTCTTAGATAATAAAGGAATGGTCATTTAACTTTAGCCTTAATGGGAAAGTGTTTGGATGAGAAGTAGTAAACAAAGGCCTGTAAAATGTATGCGGTGCACCCCGGGCTAGAACCCCGCTGAGGCAGATGTGTTGGAGGCGTCCCCGCAAACAAGATACAGTCACGGGCGCAAGTTCCATCGCATGGAATCCCAGGTCCGCAACGCTGCTGTGCAGACACACAAGGGAGTTTCCGTTTGACCATTCTCTACTCTCATTTTCAATAAAAAAAAATAAAGTTCATCTGGAGGAAGAGAAAACAAGTATTGACTTTGTGTGTGTGTGCTTGAAGCTCTACCTAAATGTTTGACAACTTAAATAGGCATCTAACCTCCGAATTTAAGAAGCTTCTATTGAAATTGATTAAAACACGCAACATATCAGTAACGTGTTTTCACTGCTGATACAACAGACATGTTTGCCACAACTGCAACTGCCCGGAAAAACAAAGAGGCAGAACCCCAAATGCTGTTATTTACCATTTTTGGATCAAACCATAATTGGGAGTGAGGGAGCAAAGGAAGGAGAATACATAAATGTATAGCCCATATCATATTTCAAAACGTATGATGCTTCAAGCGTAACTCTACCACAGCGTGCTAGGTGGAAATATGTAGGCAATTAGTTATAGAAGTTGATTTTTAAACACCATGCAGTTAACCTCAAATACTTAGATAATTTAGATAAAAATATTTTTACTCAAATTCCTTGCATTATTGTCTCAACTCTCGAAAAACTGTATTGGCACAGACTTGTCCCACGATGCCTCCTCTAACACAGCTCACGCTCCCCCCTGGTTCCAGCCCCTATCAGTGCTGGCACCAGCCATTTCCATGCTCCTCCTCTTCACTTTCACTCGGGCAGGTGAACCAAACGTAAAAATTACATCAGTCAGCCCTTTGAATCCAAATGTTCTCTTAATTAATCAACTCTGTCTTGTTTGAAACTTAGATTGTTGTTTAAATTGTCCCTGTTATCTCTTCTTCCCCCAAACCCTATATGCTTCGACCTTAGTTAACCAAGGCGGGTGGTATGTATCACCTACATCCAGTAAATAAATGTAAAATCAGTTCAGCACAATGCTCCAAACTTTCCTCATCCCATCCTTCCATCCGAACCCAGCTGAAAGCCGCGCTGGCCGGGGTTTCTATGACAAGCTAACAACTAGACGTGAGTTTGTATTTTTCACTTTCAGATTGTGTTTCCATACATCATGTTGCTGCCAATAATTGTGACTGATCTACACCCAACCTGCCCTTCAGCATTTCAGTAAATCTCTCCAGCAGTGACTCATAGTTTGTACAAAATGTACATGTGTGTTAACAAGTCTTAAGAAATCCAGGAAGGAAGACACATTTTTAAATGTTACGGCTAAATGAAGAGAAAGGGAATGAAGATTTTTTAAAGTTGTTATTTCCCAAAGGAAATAACTTGAGCTTGATGCTCAGTACAGGAAGAATGTTTGCAAGCGCTCAGAAAAGCTTTGTATAATTTTTATGACAATAAAGTAAAATGAAAACCACTGTACTTGAGTGGTCACGCTACACTTTAGTCTTCCAGCATGCTGCCACGGAAGCACCATCAGGCTTTCCCATGTCCGCGTTACATTCCCTACTCAAGGCCTAAAGACAAAGAAGTCAATTATCAGCCCTGGCTGGTGTAGCTCAGTGGATTGAGCATGGGCTGTGAACTGGAGGGTTGGTGGTTCGATTCCCAGTTGGGGCACATGCCTGGGTTGCAGGCCAGGTCCCCCATGGGGGCCACATGAGAGACAACCACACATTGATGCTTCTTTCCCTCTCTTGCTCTCTTTCTTCCCCTCTCTAGAAATAAATAAATAAAATCTTTAAAAAAAAAAAAAAGAAATCAATTATCAGCTCCTTAAAAGGAAGTTTGGGTGGAAACTAATAAACCGTTAAAAACTCAAATCAAACACGGGAATGTCATGATTCATCAAACATAAGAGAAGCAATCTCTCTTATGAGTTTAGGTTACTTGAGGGAGATTCTCCACCAGGAACCATGTTGTTAGAGCTGAAACAGTTGCCAAATTGGAAGCAAAGCAGTGCAAGCCAATCTGCTAGCCCCACGCAGGGCAGAGAGGACACGTGCACTTCCACGGGCCACTTGATCACAGAACTGTGCTTACGTCCCACATAATGAAGTAACGGCGATTTTTTAAGTTATGTATCAGCGCGGAATTAAAGATCAGTATGCGGTTTAGAGTACAGTCTGCATATACTTTCAAAAATTGCTCCATGGTATGTACTGAGGTCCTTTTCCTTGCCTTCTAGTGGCTGCACTGAGGCGGTCAGATTGTGATCACTGACTGTGCACAGAATCTAAGAAGATAACGACCGGGCACCCCTTGGTGCCCCAGGAATGCCTGCCTGCCGCTGCATCTACAGGAATTATCCCGCCAGTTTGTCCACCTGTAGAAAGAAAGCAACTCGCATTGGAATGTGCTCTCTGGTAACGACATTTGTTTATGGGTGAAGTTTGCTAGCAACAGCGAGAAGGACGAGAGATGGCATGTGTGATAGATCAGCTGGATGGCAGAGCTTTGCCTTCTTCAATTAGAGTTCGCCCTGCCACTCCTTGGCCCTCAAAGGAGAACATTTCCCAGGGAAATACGATACTTATACAGTCTCCGTTGCACTAAAATTGCCTCGCCATCAGTGTAAACTTGGAAACTAGATAGGAATTTAGGTGTGCATGCAAAACTGATGATCTACCCCACGATAATATTCAAAACAATTTGAAAGACTAAAGTTCAAATGCACAGCACCAACAATCTTGAAAATGCAGACACACTAGCAGGTAGAAACAGGCCAACAAAGAACCTCAGTAGCAACACCGCTCCTGGCAACCCACTGAGCTGCAGTGTGCCTTCCTTTGGTTCTCTACCCACTCAGCTAACAGGGCTGCAAAAATCGATCTCCCAAGGCTGCAGTCAGGTCATGGAAATTGATAACCCCTACAAGCAACACTGATGTGAGTCTGCCTGTGTCCTGAAGATAGTGCACTTTGTAAATTAATCCTCCAAAGGCAAATATATTGTAAGTAGCTTGTTATCTCTAAAATACTAAATTGAAGAATACATGGAATTATATTGACAGAAATTACATTTTCTGTAATGGAGTTTAATATATCTGAAATCTCTCCCAAAGGCTCCCAGGCTCTTTAACAGAGAGAAGGGTCTGTTAATAGAGGTGCAATGGACATCAAGAACAAATTTATTCACCAAAATGGATTAGGCCATGTAATCAGAGATTCTGTAATATTAATCTTTGACACTTATTGAACAGGAAGAAATACTTCTGTCTGCAAACTGGCCTTCCTAGTTCTCCACTTTCCCCAACCAGGCTTTGGGCCTGTTCTGGATTTTACTTCAAAGAGGATAAGGTTTCCCCATCATAAACACTAATCTAAAAATATTAGGACAATTAATTAGATACACTTAGTTTTCAAGGATATTGGGTTTCGATCCCCGTCAAACATGACACTAGCTCCAGGTGATTATAGGGACCTGGCTCTCGGCACTCTAACAAAGGGTGATAAATCACACTTTCTCAGAGCCTCGCTGCTGCACCACCATGCATTTCCACAGAATATCGTTGGGTGATTCTGGGTATGTAATCTCGGCGTCTCCCCAGATCAGGAATGTACACATTTATTTAGGAACAGTATCGTACAGTTCAGAGATACAAGAGGGTTTGAATAGCTTCCAAGTAGAAACAAGTAATTTCTCCTTTTCCAGAGACAAGAGATAAGAGGAAAGGAGGGACTATCCTCGAATGCATAGCCCTAACAAAATCTAACCAAATTAGGCAGTTATTCCATAATTGAAAACCTGACTGATATGTGACGGTGGATTTTCTTGTTTCCTAGAAAATAGGATGATCCACTCTTTCTAGCGAATATCCTGAAGGGGGAAAAGCCATAGAGAGGGACACATGTACAGATCCACAGCGAATGCGAATTAAGCACCGACTCAGACGACGCCTAAAATCTGTCCATCAATGAAGAAAGGGAGAGCCACGTGTTGTTTTCTGCTCCACACCAGCAAAGACTCTCCCCCATCACTCCACAGCTTGTTTTTGCTTTTCGATCCACACACCACCAGGGCAAACGGCAGCACTGGGTGTGTCTTCTTAACGCAAAACATTCGCTTCAGGTTGCCAGAAGGGAGCGGATTGTATATAAACACAAAACCAAATTACTCACCAATTGTTCACTTGAAGGATGGTGAGTCCCGTGTCTTGTGCCAACTGCTTTTTCTGTTCTTCAGAAGGGTAAGGGTGCTGAAAGAGGACAAAAAAGATAGGTGTGTGCACACATAGTTTGGCAGAGAAGGGAATGCAAATCGCATGCCAGGTGCAATGGCAGGGGCTAGGGATTCAATAATACACAGAAATGCTCTTTTTAAAAAAAGAAATGTGTACATCGGGCAACATTTAGGCTATTTGTCAATAACCTAGGCGTCTAGTGAAGTCTATAATTAAAGGTAAAAACGCTGAGGTGTGTCACCTTTATTAATAGAATACTACATCATCTAATTAATGGCAGTAAAAGACAGCCAATTACAGAGATTAGTGAAGTGTATAAATAGCTACTTAAGATATTTGCAGAGCCTTGATACTGAGTTTATCCTTTAACAGGTTTATTTGTTGCAAATGTGGAAAGTTCAGGATGGTCTTCACCATATTTTATGGGATCAAAATAAGGTCAAGTCCTTTGACTACATAAAAGTATACTGCCTTGATGGAATGTTTTTATCAGAACCATGGACTTCTGAGGCTGAGCCATGTGGACCAACAGTCTCAGCCGAGGTCCCCAGCCGTTAAGAACACTGTGAGCATGACATTCTTCCTCCAAATACTGTATCGTTCGATACAGATATCAAAATTAAAGTGGGAGCCTTTTTTCACCACTGCTCCTTTGAGCTCCCCTCAAAAACACAAACACATGAAATTCAGTCAAAGTTTGTTTCCGTATCTGAATGTCAACACATGCAGAGATTCTGAACACAGGCCAACGCCGGGTCAAAGGCCAGCATATTTTGCATGCTACGAACAAGCCTAGCTATGTTCCCCATAAAACAGGATAAAAAAGTATTACAGGATTAGATAATAAAATGAAATCCATACCTTTTTTTTTTTTCAGAATGTTTGGAATTCTACTGAAATTAGTTTGGGCACAAATACTTTTCGTTCAACAATCAACTGTATCTAAATTGGACATATACATAACTAAAGCCTGGGAGAGGAGCAGGGGACACGGCTGCCATTTATAGAGACACTGCCTAGTGCGAAGCACTGCATCCCAATCAGCTCCCCCAAGATCAACACTGTCCTGACAGCCGACAATCTGCTCTCTGACGACAGGAGGGTGAGTGGGAGAGGGCACTGCTAACCCTCCATTTAACTGTGCTGCTGGAAACTGAATTCCTGTCTATTGAATGCTAATTAACATAGCTTTTAATCTCATTAATAAAGTCTGATTAGGTGCTAAGAAGGCACATCAGTGACCACTTTAATACTCTTATATGTGAGTTTAAGTATGTTCTATATCTATACACATGGGATTCGTTTTCGAAGAACAGAGATGTAGCCATTTTTCCCATAAGCATTGTCTTTGATTGCCACTTAATCAATAAATACACAATTAGAATAAGGCTTTGCTTTCATGGAATATAGTTCCTTTCTCTAAAGAGCTCCAAGTATATTACAGGCAGGATGGTAATTAATCCTTGTCCTATTCCTTTGAGGGACATAAATGGACTCAACTGTCCTTCCTGTTTTCCAGGTGAGAAGACCAAACGGGACGGAATGGTCAGCAGCCCATGACTCCGTGATATTTCCTGTTTCCCTTCCAGTGTCCACCAAGCCTCACCGGGGAAGAGGGATGTGGCAAGTACCTTTCACAATCTCTTCTCTCTACTCGGGACACTGCCCCCAAACCTTCCCACTGCTTACCAGGGCTTGCAAGGCCTGCCAGACCCAGCCCTGCCTACGACGTCTCAGACGTCCTGGACTTCTCCTCAGCCCACCCCCCCACCCCTCTGCCCAGCTGCACAGTCCTCCTTTCCGTCCCTCCAACATGCCAAGCTTGTCCCTATCATGCAGGCTCCTGCTCCCCTGTCACTTTCACGTTTCAGCTCAAATGCCAAGCCTTCCCCACTCCACTGCCCGCAAAGCCACCTTATCGCCCCCCCATCAGTCTTCTCCCCTTTCCCTCACAGCGAGCATCCTCTCCAAAACACTTGTTCGGACTCCTTGATTCCTTGTTGCTGTGTCTCTTACCCCTCATTTAGCTACTCCAAAGCCTCTGCCTTTTTTGTTTGCCATTCTCAAATCCCAGACTAGCTGGACAAAGAATCAGTAAGTATCTGTGAAATAAAAGAAGAGCTGCTCAGATGCAAACATCAAAATGGACAATAAAAAATTTCCAAAGCCCACAGGAGGAATAAACAATCCAATTTGAGATTCACAACACTCCTTTCCTTATGTCATTCCTAAAAGTGATGTCGACCCACTCTTTTCAAATAAAAGTCTCTAAGCCTCATAATAGGCTAAGATCATGTGACAACCTCCCTACTCTACATAATGCCAGGCATCACAGGCAAAATCTCATGATTGGACACTGAGCTGAGAGCAATCCACTACCCTAAGATTTAAAACACACTCCCCCTGCACAACGGCTTGCTGCTCAATACCAACCAAATGAATCTCTTACCCTATGAATAGCATTGAGGTGGACGCCTCGCCGTTCTACACTGACGCTAGCTGAAGAATTGTGCTTGGGCACACGTGATCCTGTGCGATTGTGTGCTACGCTGCCACTCACTGACTATAAGATTTTGAACAAGGAACAACTTTTCTAGTCCTCAATTGTGTAATCTGGAGTTCTAAGAGCCATCAAAGTTAAAGGTTACCCGGGCTAGCAATTCTTACAGAATATAAGCCTGGGTTGAAACATGGATGTTTTAGCATCCAGTTGTTGGGAGGTCCCTGGATAAAATTGTTCGGTTTAGTGTTCTTTTGTTACGTTGATGAGATGCTATCGGAACTTGATTCTTATTTATGTCATTAGCCTATAGTAAGACTGGTTTCAATATGCTTTGTTTTGATTGAAGGCTAAGAACCTTCTGATGATGACGTTAACTGAGGATCTGCCATATAAAGGTGTAGACCGATGTACACAAGTCATTTCCAACCTATAACATTTTCTGGAATGTGCATACAATTTTGCAGGTCCTAAGGAAATCTTGTTCAGTGATTTTTCCATGGAATTTTTGTAAGAAATACGTCAGCAGTCTCTCTTCACTACAGCTGAATGGAAGTACCTTTGCTCTGTCTCATAAGTTGTGTCTTAATATTACGACCAGAACTAGATGCAAATTAATATTTATGCCATTTACCTTTAGTTACTTTGGAAATTGAGAATTGTCACAGTCATTTACTGGTTCTGTGTTTTCAAGAATATTTCTGCATGCCTGTTTGTGAGCAAGTTTTAGACCCAGTATTACATAAAGCAAATGGAATTCACATTTTATTTATGCAAGCAGTGTCAGAAAAATTCTCTTTGGGTCATTAAAATTACCTGAATCATTACAGCTTCAAAGAGCAGTCATATGGCCCTCAAAGTTTCAGTGCAAATTTAGATTGTTTTTCACATCATGCAGTTTCTGATTTCATAATTTAACTATCATAAAATGAGAAAGTTCTACCCTTTTTTCCTCTGTCACTTTTCATGTGATCTGATTTTAAGTAATTGGAACAAACTGTGTCTAATCTCGTGCAGCATAATTGCTAGGCAGCCTCAAGCTACAGAGACCCAGCACTCTGTCTCCATTAAACAATTTTCAGTTGTTCAGGAGATACACACACACACACACATGTATTCATACATGTGTACATATAGAAATGAATGAGCTTGGACAAAATTTAACATCACAATAACCTGGTCTTTGTTAAGAGGGGAAAAAAGGCATCGGCGAAATTCCTACACCCTTGTCTACGGCAGGTCGACTGCATGGTGTTTTCTTTCTCACAGTTCTTGGCCTTGGTGTCCCATAACCCTTCCATCCCCTGGGAAAAAATCGACAATTACTGGTATTACATGAAAGCCATGACTTCAGGTACCTAATCCACAGTCAGACAAAAATTCACAAAGAAGTCGGCTTTTTCAATGAAATCCAATATGTTTAAATATCTTAAATCCTGTGCATCTTTACTAGATAAGCTTTTCGTGGACAGTATGAGATATTCCTTTGTAGACTTTGAGAAAAAAAAAACCAACTTGACAAAAACCCAACATGCCACAGGCAAGGCTGCTGTAAAAACATCCAAAGCCCTGTTGCATTCCGCCCAGGGCGAGTGAGGCCAGGAGATGGGCCAAGGGAGACATCATTTTACATAAGAGATAAAGAGAAGTGCCATGTTAGGCAGAAAATGGGAATTCCATTCCAAACCATTGCAACTAAGGGGCTAGGTCACCCCTTGCCATTCTCCTGAACACCTTTGCTATTATTGCACCTAGATGGCAAGGACACTAATTTAAGAGAGATCAGGAGATTCTTGTGAAGGAAAGAAGGATGGCACTTGCCAGATATAGCGCCAACCTAATCACGTTGGGACATCAAAGCAAATTTGACCACTCCAACAGACAGTGATGGGAGCCCTCGCCTTTGTTGTATACATTAGCCCCATGCCATTATCTCTTAAAAGCTTAATTATTTGCAAACAATTGATCAAGATGGGAATTTGAGAAAGGATATGCAAGGGCCACTGGGAGAACTGCAACGCATTAAGAGAGCAAACAAAATTACCTTTAGATCTTACAATAAGAATTAACGATTGAGCCAGGGGAGCTAGGCAGTGCGGTAGCTGCAAGGGCTCTTTCCCCGAGTGTTTCCCATTTGATCTGCATTAACACCTCAGGAATGAGTGAAAGCCATAAAACGGTGATTATGTATGGGTAAAGCTGACCCTCCTTTCCAGTATTAAACCTGCACACATGCATTAGGCCGGCTTGGCTGGGGAGAGAAGAGAGGCCGGACTCAAAGGGAAAAGAAGTGGCTTGTGGGCAGTGAAACCTTAGCCACAGGAAATAAGTCACACAATGGTCATCTCAGTTTGCACAATCAACACCTCGACTTCTTGCCAGCGCAAGTCTCTTGCTCAAAAAGAAATTGTCTGCCCCTCTCACGTGTTTCTGGGTTTACAGTGCAGCTTCTAATAAAGACCCAGGATAGCAGGGATTGCTTAGTAACCCCATCAAAGAATAAAATGATTTCTGGAGTTATGTCCTGGGTAATAGAAATCAAGAGTGCCTGAAGAAAAAGATCTAAAAATAGCTTTATGTAAAAGTTAAGTTTGAACTGTCACTTTCTCAGCCCCAAAGAAGAGAAAGTGACAAAGAAAATGACAACTTTCTAAAGAAAGTTATCTCTGCATGATTCCAATTTTATTTCTTGAGGTTGGGATGGGGAACGGGACGGATTCTGATGTTGGTTGTCTGGTAGTTACGAGTTTATAGTAATGCATTGGAGGAAAATGTATTTATTTAAACAACCAAGCAGACTCTTTCGGAGGCACGTCAATGGGAAAAAAGAAACTCTTCAGTACACACAGATGGAAAATGTCCAGCCTTATATCTTAACGATATCCTTGACCAAATGTACTCCTTTCATCAAATTTTCCACCCCTGACTGCAAACGTGGATGCCAAGACAGTGATGAACTTTATCTTATCTACCCTGGTAACCAAGTTTCAATAACCTCCCCTCCCTCACTGCCTTGCCCACTCCAACAGCACATTGTAATAGCAGCAGAAAATTTGAAAATAATCCTGTACAGAGCTCGCTGGTGAGATAATGGAAGGCTATGCTGCCCCTTCTCAAGCCTCAGATTAGTAATTTCTTGTGACACAGAACTGCCTCTATACCGACACTGCAAAACAGCTATAACAAAGCAATAGAGGTGGAAGCAATTTTCAAGCGAAATGTTACATGCTATACTTTAAGAGGTACAGGAATAGGTACCGGGGGGCTGGTCTAACAGGAGGAATTACGGCAACTGTCCAATGTGACCCTTATCAAGGCAATGTTCTGTTGCCTGGAATATGTTGAAGGAACAATTTCGGAACTTCTTTTATCCTTTTTCCTCCAGCCCTTTGCCTCCTCCACAGCTAAGTTTAATGCATTAATATAAGTTGACCTTGAGCTAAACTCTGGTATGTGATGGAGAGATACTCCCTTGAAGAAAAAAAAATCTACCATATGGCTTTTAACCGTTAGCTCTCTGTGTTCTTTTAAAACTTCGACTGTATTTCCGTCACTAGGGAATATTGTGGATGTAAATTAAAACAACCAGCTATATATGTGACTTCAAGGAGCATAAACAGAAACTTGCTAACTAAATATGTTTATATTTGTTTAACATAAATGTTTTTTGCCTATAAAAACTTCTCCCACTGTAAATAAACTTGCCACCACATCCCCCTCATGCATTGACTATGAATAGCTTACGCTATGACAATTACATTGATCTAGGATACTTTCTCCCCTTTAAAAAATCCATAATGCTTCCCTATTGTCTTCCAGCTTTATGAATTAGTTTTACTGTTTCAGTGAATGCTTTTTTGTCTTCTGACTGCACATTATCAAAGAGACACTTTGTGCCTCCCATTTGCATTACAAAAGCAGTGCACCGTGCAGTCGAAAGAACAGAACCTGAATGCATAGTAGTTGGAGTCCTGCTTCCTCACACACGCGGGCATCCAAAGAGCAGTGGTGTCAGGACTGGCTAAGAAGCCAGACGTGTTTGGAGCACCATCAGTGAAGTCACGGGGTTTCTACCTGGGTTCTTAGCTCTGCACCAGTGCGCCCAGATTGCCTCGAGGCTTGGACCCAGTGTGCCCCAGCGATTGTTCAGCACTTGCTTTTTCTGGAGCCTAGTCAAGCCATTTCTCAGACAATCCCTCTGATTTCTTGTATATCCCACAGTGGCTGAAGAAGTTGCTAGTGGAAGTGTGCAGGTAGGGAAGTCAGGTGGGAATCTCTAAACTTGATCTTATTGCATGGAAATGACATCAGTGTGGAGGGAGAGGTTGAACACTGGGTAATATTTCATAGCAATTTTTACTTTTCATTAATGAGAAGTATGAGATTCATTAATGAGATTCATTCATTAATTCATTAATTTTTACTTTTCATTAATTCATTATTATCTTTGTAATACACAGCAGTAGAAACATTGTTTCATAGTCAATTATGAGGCCAGTGATACAATGTCTTCTTGCCTGTCT